>CM051258.1:12404340-12536840 GCA_027921565.1 Artemia sinica
CCCCCGAATTACGATGAAAAAAGAATGAAAAAATTATTTGCAGCGTGTTTACAGTGATAGGAGGAGTTTCAGAAGGGTGAAAATGAGGAGAAATACTGATCTAGATTCATCCTCAATTCTAATGAAATTACATATTTCTCATTGATCCCCTGGAAGATTTGTTGACTAAGAATTTTATCCAGATATATGATGTTTCGATGTATGGATCGAACCCGAGGGTAAAATCATTAAATGGAAAATCCTGAATGGTTCGAAAAATCATCCAATAAAAGGTGAGAATAGTACAATCGGTGGCTTAGTTGAGGAGCATGGGCGCAAGAGGGGCGCTAGCCTCCCCCCCCTGGCTGAATGAAGCTGTCTTATATTTCTATTAATTTAAAAAACTTTTTCCGCAAAATAAGTTTTTCAAAGAACAGTAAAGAGCTCGATTAAGCCAAAAATGGGCAGAAATAAAGTCAAATAATCTTCCAAGCGTAAAACTACAACAAATCATTATCAACAAATAAATGAAACTCAAAACAAACAGAAATTATAATAATTAGCCGAGTCAAACTCAAAACGAGCAATAATTAACATTACTAGGGCTCACTATCCCCGTGTCTTTTCTCAAAACCAGAACATAATTTAGGCTTTACTAAAAAAAAAAAATATGACCGTGGATTGTCAGTTATTACCTATATTACCTATACCTATACTGATACATATACTGTTATTACCTATACCTATACTGATATTTATTCCTTAAAGTAAAAAAAGTGAGTAAAAAAAAGTTTTTTACTTATTTAAGTAAAAAAGTGAAAACATTTAAACATATTTTGTTTTCAGTAAAGCGCAAATTATGTTCTGGCCTTTAGAAGGCATGGGGGTTGTCAGCCCTTCTAATTTTAATTTTTGCTCGTAGCGAGTTTGACTCGGCTATGTATTCTAATTTCTCTTCGTTTTGATTTTCATTTATTTATTGATAGTGATTTGTGGTAGTTTTACGCTTGGAAGATTATTTGACTTTATTTCTGCCCATTTTTGGCTTAATGGAGCTCTTTACTTTTCTTTGAAAAACTAGCTTTTTGGAAAAAGTTTTTTTTAGATGAATTTCTTTTCGTTTTTTGTTGACAAAGTCATTTTCATGAAAAAATTTTTATATCTTTTCGGTTTTTTTTTCAATAAGAATCCATAGTTTGGCATAACTGTGGGGGTTTGACATGCCCAATATCCCTAAAGACATAGTTGCTGGACCGATCAACCGTGCTGAACAAAATACGTAGTTGTCTCGTAGTTGTCTCAAAATTTTGACTGGATGTGTTTGGGAAATAAATCGGCTCGAGAGACGGGCTGATTATCCTCCAGTCGCTTTTTACTCTTAGAAAGGACACTAGAACTTTTAATTTGGAATCGAATTAGCTTCATTAAATGTTTCAATGATATTTCTAGCTATTATAGAATGGCGCTACCTATGACATTGCTTATATGCCTTTATAAAAACCTGCATGTATACAGTTTTTTTCGTTTAATTTGAACGCCACCCTAAACACTTCCTAGAGATTTCACCTTAATGTTCTTAGCGTCATTAGTTACAGTAACTGTAGTTGAAGTATTTAAAGTATACACATAGTGCTTTCTGGCTAGTTCAAAATCCCCCCAACTTTCTCTTAAATGTCTAACTGAATTATATAAGTTATTCTTGAGATATTGCTTTGTCACCTTTTTGAAAGTCCACATGCTCATAGTTTGTTTTGATTTAGTTCAACCTCCGCCTAAATATTTCTTATATTTGATTACTGAAGAGATTGTTATATTCTCTTTGGACTATTGGTTACAAAATTGCTATCTCACAATTTCGATCGAGTGTGTTTGGGAAAAGAGGATATCAGGGAGGGGGGCTATTTTCTCTCCATCACGGTTGACTCTTAAAATGGAACTAGAACTATGCCTTTCCAATCAAACAAGACCACCTCTTCATAAAAACCTTAAATGCCCCCGGGGCATAACTTACAACCCTTATCCCCATACTCGGGGGGTTATGTCAACCCCGAAGTCCGTTTTGTCAGATCTTTTGAGTATTTTTTACCAAATGGTTATCTCAGAATTTCTATCGGATGCTTTTGGGGAAAATATGACGTGGGGGGGAGGGGGTATAGCTGCCCTCCGATAAATTTGACTCTTAAAAATGGCACTTCAACTTTCGATTTCCAATCCAATGAGCCCCCTCTGAAGTTTATACGACCACCGTCTTCATAGAAACCTTAAATGCTCTCGGGGCATAACTTACAACCCTTGCCATGAGGACTGTGAGAGGGTTCTCGTCCTCAAAGACATAATTTCTGGACTTTTAAACTGCGTCAAACAAAATAACTATCTCGAGATTCTGATTGGAAGTGTTTGGTGAAATGATGGGCATGGGGGGGAATGGTTGCCCTCCAATCACTTTTGGCTATAAAAGAGGGCACTAGCCCTTTCACTTCCCAACCGAATTAGCCCTTTTCGAAGTTTCTATATAACCAATGACCATCTTAAAATTTCTATCAGATGCGTTTGGAAAAATACGACATATGTGTGTGTGTGGGGGGGGAGGTTTGCCCTCTGATCACTTTGACTCATAAAAAGAGCACTATAACTTCCGATTACCAATCCAATGACCCCCATTTATATGACCACCATTTCTATAAAAACTTTATAAGTCCCCAGGGTGTAACTTACAACCTTGCCCTGAGGGCTATGTGGTGGGTTGGGGGGTCATCCTCAAAGATGTAATTTCTGGACTTTTCAACTACGCTGCAAGAAAATGGCTAGATTAAAAATTGTGATTGAATGTTTTTGGGGAAATGATTGGTGTACAGAGGGGGGGGGGGGGTTGGATGACCTTCAATTACTTTTGAATGTAAAAAGGCCAGTAGACCTTTTGATTACCAATCAGATGAGCCCCCTCTGAGGTTTATTACGACCACCCTTTCTATATAAACCTTATATCCCCCAGGGCATAACTTACATCCCTTGTCCTCAGGGGTATGGGAGGGGGGTGTCATCCTCAAAGTCATAATTTCCGGATCTTTAAAATAGGCTGAACAAAATGGTTATCTCAAAATTTTGATTGGATGTGTTTGTGGAAGTGATTGAAGTTGGGAAGGGGGAGCTGGTTGCCCTCCATGAGCTCTTTTGAAGTGTCTATGACATTTCTTTCTATAAGAAGTGCCCTGGTATAAAATAGGCAGCGCTATAGCGCTGCTTGTGATATTTCGTCTTGAGATTTCAATTATACAGCATTGGAAGTGCCGATTAGACCAGGTAACCTCCCCCCCCCCCCTAAAGTTCAGCCTATGGGCACCCATTTTTAGGGAGGGACTCAAATCTTTGCTAGACATCTCTCAAAGATGAATCCTGGCTACGTTACTGTCATGTTAAGAAATAAGGCACCGTAAAACGTTTCTAATTGGCCAGTAATTATTTATCAATCACTCTTTTCTTTATACAATTAATTTTTAACAAGTACTGTTAATATTGTTTTGGCGCTGGCTAATAGTACAGCTAACAGTTGTTTGGGCCCAGGAGCTTAGCTTGTAAAGTAAGTTAACTTAGCGTTGTCCTACCTGTTTCAACCACGAAGGTATAGGTCTTTCCTCTTTCTAATACAAGTTCGGGTATTAGATAATCATTCACGTAGAAAGCTAGTCCCCACGAGGGATTACCTGAAACATAAAAATATTCAATTATTGCTCAAACTGAAAAGTCCTTTGAAGCGGATGCGTAGAGGGGAAGTCTTTAGGCCTGTGATAGATCACCTGAAGCCCAAAAATATTGATGATTTTGCAGATTTCAACTCTTCAGAAGGGGAGGAGTCATTCCCTCTTTTCTATTGGAGCACGATATGAGCTACGAATCTTAAATATACGCTGTCATGAACACATTAGTCATACGCTTCATAATGTTTATTTTTTATCCAGACTATAATCGATTTTTGATTTCCATTTTTATGATAAATAATTTTTTTTTTCAGCCTAAAGTTCACCTCAGAGTTTTAGCTACTAAGACAACTGCTCTTGAACTGGGAAATATCTTTAAGGCAAAAATTGTCCTTAAAAATATATCCATTTTTCTCAGGTTAAAAAATACTTTAAGTGACACAACAGCTAATTTATAGTACCGGTAACAGTCACAAGTAAGGATACAAAAGCTGAATTAGTTCATGTATTTCTCTTTTTTCCCCTCTTTTAACTATGAGAGATTAGCCTGGTTCGATCTTAAAATCATTGACAAAGATAATCGCTTTTGATGAATTCAGTTTGGTTTTCATGTATTCAACATCGAATTTGAACAAAAAAGGAAAAACAAATACCCCATCATATTCAAGCAAGGCTCTATGGCCGGTAATATGATTTGTTGTCAGGCGATTAAAAATTTCTAAATTTCAATTTAGAAAACCGGGAGCTTTGGTATAGCTGCCATTGTGCCACATCCGCCGCCTCCGAAGATTGTACGGCGGATGTGCCACATCCGCCGCCTCCCATAGACTCATCAGCATAATATATCCTACTTTTTTCTAAAAAGAATCAAATTCCTTAAATAATCGGATCCCATCGCAACCAAATGCAATATCTAAAGAGCTAGAAATCTCGATCGACTCCTAGGAGAGTGCAAGCAAACAAAAACTGAATCTGTCTATACAGCCGGAAACTGGGTTTTAATTACATTCCTTGACAAACATGGCTAGTGTATATTGCCATCAGAGGATACCATTCAGAGAGAAAAGATTAAAAGTCTGAGTAAACATTTAAACGCGATAGGAAATATTTTATGTTAAAAATGACCCTTTGAGTGTCAATAGCTTGTAGAGGTGTTTGGGAAGGGGCCAAAGCCAAAAAAATTCGTCGTTCAGTTTGGCTAAACTACTCTTGACAGCTAAACGCTACACCAAGTCGCTTGAAGCAAACAAAACTGTTCAAACTCCTCCTCCTCTTCTGAAATTGACTGCTTACTCCCTTTTATGAAGTCACAACTTCCTTTAATCTTTTCTTATGAACTCCTTCCATCCCGTACAAACCCACCCTGCTTTTCATTCGGCCCTTGATTGGTTTCTTTCATTATATCCTTAGAAAGCGCAATCAAACTACATTTTTGTTACATCTTATTGACTGATATACGGTCATTCGAATAAGCTCATAAAATCATCCTTAGACAATTCTTCTAAAAAAAATTCTAATATATCTTCCTGAACCTTTCAAAGCTCTCCGAACCCTACTTCGCCACTATCACTTTCCAATAGATTAAAATTTAATTGTAAATTCGAAAGATTTTCAATTAAGATTTCGATTAAATTAAGATTTCGCCTACGAATTGTGAAATCTACTGTCTTTTCATGATTACAAAATAAACAAAATTGCATAGACCAGATTCACTTTCAAAGGCGTTTCATACCTTAAAAATTGTAAAGAAAACGTATAAATTCTCACTAATTTTTAAGCAAAGCATTTTCAATTAAATCCACATACAGCATAAATAATATACTCCCTGTTTAGGCAATGTTTTCAACGAAGGCGGTTAGCACAACAGAGAACTCCCAACGTTGCAAAATTATTTAAATGATACGTCTTTTGAGCTGATTTTCAATGTTTTCCAAGCAGACATGCTAGAAAAATTTTAGGAGACTGCCCTTTCCTGAACTAAAAAAAAATTCTGCTCAGTCCAATCGTAAAATCACACTTTCTAATAATATAAGTTTCATTAAATCTGAATATCTTTATTTCTGGCTCAAAAATGGGAGTCGGCTTTCAGTTTTAGTTGTTTATTCGGACCTTTTATTCAAGCTCAACAAATCCTAGCAAGACCGCCCAATCAACTCTACATAGTTTTTATTCTAGCGCCCAATCAATTCTACATAGTTTCTATTCTACCGCTCAATCAATTCTACATTCTACATAGGCCACACAAACTAAAAAGGTTTATACTACCGCCCAATTCAATCCCGCCTAATTATATCAATTCTACCGCCCAATCAATTCTACATTCTACATAGGCCTCACAAACTAAAAAGGTTTATACTACTGCCCAATTCAATCCCGCCCAATTATATCAATTCTACCGCCCAATCAATTTTACTTTCTACATAGGCCACACAAACTAAAAAAGTTTATAATGGACGAGATAGTGTGATGCTTCAAGATATCGAAACCTCTTAATGATATTTTCCCCCTAAGAATTCTGTAGTGAATTAATTTGAGTGACAATTTGAGAATATTTGAGCATCTCAAGTTGGTGTCACTTTTTGTCTTCTGAGCAATGAAAAAAAGGCGAAAGAAAAGTTCAAAATAGTTTAGTATGATTAGAAACATAACAACACTTTACTTTGACTTAATGCTAAATGATTCATTCAATCTTTTTAGAGAAGCCGTTTTACCTGTAATTGCTGTGTAGCCTCTATCACCTCCAGTGGGACCAATTTTTACATGGAATACGTCTACATTTTCGAGAACCATCGGATCCAAGGCTTTAGTTTCTTCATTTCTGGTGCTATTCCTAAAAAAAAGCCATTCTTAGGTGTCTATGAAAATTGCTATTGTTTAAATGGCTTTCACCAAAATCAAATATTTTGCCATAACAGGCACACATGTAAGAATCTATTTCAGGATCTCAAGAGCAGACTGGCATTTTGAAGGGGTACAAATTTTAAAAGCTAAAACAATTGGTGGATTATATTTAAAATATCTAGAATTATTGGACCGATCCCAAGAATATCTGAATTCCTGGGTAGGAGGGAGGGTAGGAGAAGGATCCCGAAGCTTCATTTCTGCTGGTCAAACGGTTCGTGGTAACGAACGGTAAATAAGTAGCGACGCAGCTTAATAGTAACCAAAACTTTAAAAAAAGGAATTTTGATACCAATAGATATATCTAAAGAATCGACTTATTATGCTGATTTCAGACATATAACTTTAATGAAGTTTAGTATACCCACAAAAGGCTACGAACCTGACTAAATTTGCCTGGTTTTCGAAAAAGGGGGACAACACCCCTTAAAAATCAAAGAATCTTAACGAAATTACACCGTCAGATTCAGCATATCAGAGAACCATACTTTAGAGGTTTCTAAGCTCCTATCTGCAAAATTGCGGAATTTTGTATTTTTTTGCCAGAAGAAAGGTCACGGATGCGTTTTTTTTTTTTTCCTAGTGTGGTCGTATGGACCACAGTGATTAAATAAAAACAGGTTCTCTTCAATTGAAAGTAAGGAGCAACATTAAAAATTAAAACGAACAGAAATTATTATGTATATAAGGGGGGGGTGCCCCCTCATCAACACCTCGCTCTTTACGCTAAAGTTTGAATTGTGTCCCAATTTTCTAATGTAGTTAGTTCAAATGAGCCTCTTTATTTCCACATCATCATCTATGACTGCAAAATTTTTAAGTTTCAAAACGACTCTGTGAAACACAAGAATGGCTTAAGTGCTTAATGTCCATATTAGGTCCCTTAGGTCCATTTAATGTCCATTTTAGGTCCCTAAAATGGACATTGACAATTATTGGTTCGACCCTTTTTAATTTGTTAAAACAGCATTTTGAATTGACGAATTAATAAATAATCTATAAAATGATTTTATATATGCTTGAAATAAATGTGTCTAAAAGGCCAAGATTCACTGCATGTCCAAATAAAATAATTAGAATGATTCTAAAATACATATTTTCCAGTAAGTCCCATTAATTTTTGGCTTTCCAGTATTGTAAATTCCAATATTGAGAAACAACTTTAAATACATTTTCTTTTCAGTAAAGTACAAATGATTTTTTGGCCTTTAGAGGGTTCAACGAGGCGTTATCCACATAGGGATACATAGGGATCTCTTTGACCCGAAACTAAAGTCCAGCTTTTCATAAAGCTATTCTGATAATCTGGGTATATTCTGATGCCCCAAGTCCAAGTTGACGTCCAACAGAACCCCCTGACACTAAAAAGTTTTCTAAGTGGTCCCTCAAGCCATACTCAGGATATTGCAGATATTGTATTTTGAAAATGAAGGTGCATATAACATATTTTGATTATAAGAGGTATAGGAGTACAATCTTGGGCGAGAAAATTTAGCCTAGCCAGCGATCTCTAAGAGTTCCAAACTGATGGAACAACCAAACAAAACGTGTTCGGGTCTAAAACATATCTGTAAACAATGGGTAACTGACGTTATTCAGGGCCATCAGTCAAGGGCTTTGGGATCACGTCAACACTAAAGGTATAGCCTACTTACTAGACGTTTTACTGTTTTGAATAAAAAGGCTATTTCCTTATTTGAAAATTTTAGCTTTTTGTTTGGAAAATTTGGATGCAATAATATGAGGGGGGGGGGGTTTGCAAATTAGGGCACGGGAGAGGGGCTGGTTGCCCTTTAATAGTTTTGACTATTAAAAAGGTTACTATAGCTTTGAAATTACGATCAAATGATCCCCTCCCAAGTTCTTACAACCACGCTCTCATAAGTCTCATTAATGTCTATTGTATGTTTGTTTGCATTGATTGTTTATATTAATTTCTGTTCCTTTTAAGTTTCATTTATAATTCAATAGGAAATTTTTTTTTTCGTTTTAAGCTTGATATTCATATTCAATCTAAGCAATACTCGCTTTAAGATCTATTTATTCATTTATATTATTACTTGTTGTATGGTTTTGCTATGATTGTGTATTTAATTTCTGTTCGTTTTGGGTTTCATTTATTCTTTAATAGTTAAATTTCTGGTCGTTTTGAGTTTGAATTTTAAAAGGTATTTGTATCTGCTGAGCTTAAGTTTGAAATGGCCTTTACTTTTCTTTGAAAAACTTATTTTTCGGAAAGTTTTTTTTTTTAATTAATTTTTGTTCGTTTTTGATTGCAAAAAATTTCAAGTTTTTAAGAACTCCTTATTTCAAAATCAAACTTAAAAAAAATAAATCAAATATTCATCGAAGTAACAAAACTAATATCAAAGTGAAAAAACGGGTTTGTGTCAACATCGGAGTTTTTATTATCTGATGTTTGAACTATTTTTAACAAAATTGCTATCTCAAAATTTTTATCGGATGGGTTTGGGGAAAAAGGGCGTGGGAGGACTAGATTAAGCTTCGGTATCTCTTGACTCTTTAAAAGTGAACTAAAGCTTTCTATTTTCAATCAAATGAGCCCTCTCTGAAGTTTATGCGAGTATCACTTCTATAAGAACCATATATATCCCCAGAGTATAACTTACAACACCTATCCCTGGGCCCTGGGGGGGGGGGGTGTCGACCCTGGAGTTTTAATATCTGAGGGTTGAAACTATTTTTAACAAAATGGTTGCCTGAAATTTTATCGGATGGGTTTATCCATCCGATACACCCAAAGGCTTGGAGGGCGGGAAGGGCTAGTTGCCCTCTGATCTTTTTTCACTATGAGAAAATGAACTACAACTGTTAATTTCCATTCAAATAACCCTCTCTGACGTTTATACGAGCATATCTTCCATAAGAACCATATATGCCCCCAGACCAATACTTACAACGCCTGCCCCGGGCCCTGGTGGGTTGTGTCAACGCCAAAATATTTGTCATATGATCTTTAAACTATTTTTAACAATATAGCTATCTTAAAATTTGTATTGCATGCATTTGGGAAAATAGGGTTTAGGGGGGGGGGAAGCTGGTTACCCTCCAATATCTTTTGACGCTTAAAAAGTGAACTAGAACTTTCAATTTCCAACCAAGTGAGCCCTCTCTAAAGTTTATACGACAATGTTGTCTATACAAAACCTTATATTCCCCCAGGGCATAGCTTACAACCCTTGCCCTGAGGGCTGTGGGGGAGTTGTCATCCTCAAAGACCTAATTTCCAGAACTTAAAACTACGTTTAATAAAATGGCTGTCTCAAAATTTTGATTGGATGTGTTTGGAGAAAAGGTGGGCGTGAGAGGGGGGTTATTGGCCGTCAAGTCACTTTCGACTATTAAAAAGGGCACTAGCACTTTGAATTTCCAATCGATTGAGCCTTTTTTGAAGTTTCTACGACACCGCTTTCTATAAAAACCTTATATACCCCCAGGGTATAACTTAAAACCCTTATCTTGAGGGTTGTGGGGGAGTGTCCTCCTCAAAAACATATTTTCTATCTGAAAATCAACTACGCTAAGCAAAATGGCTAACTCAAAATTTTGATTGGATTTGTTTGGGGGAATGATAGGCGTGGGGGGGGGCTAGTTGCCCTCCAATCACTTTCGAATATTAAAAAGGGCACTAGCCCTTTGAATTTCCAATCGAATGACCTTTTTTGAAGTTTCTACGACAACACCTTCTATAAAACCTTATATGCCCCTCAGGGCATAACTTAAAACCTTTGCCCTGAGGGTTGTGGGGGATTGTCCTCCTCAAAAACATATTTTCTATCTGGAAATCAACTACGCTGAACAAAATGGCTATCTCGAAATTTTCATTGGAGGTGTTTGGGGGGATGATGGGCGTGGGGGGGGCTAGTTGCCCTCCAATCACTTTCGACTATTAAAAAGGGCACTATCCCTTTGAATTTCCAATCGAAAGAGCCTTTTTTGAAGTTTATACGACAACGCCTTCTATAAAAGCCTTATATGCCCCCAGGGAATAACTTAAAACCCTTGCCCTGAGGGTTGTGGGGGAGTGTCCTCCCTCTTAAACTTAAAACTACGTTTAATAAAAACGGCTGTCTCAAAATTTTGATTGGATGTGTTTGGGGAAAAGGTGGGCGTGAGAGGGGGATTAGTTGTCCTCAAATCACTTTCGACTATTAAAAAGGGCATTAGCTCTTTGAATTTCCAATCGAATGAGCCTTTTTTGAATTTTCTACAAAAACGCCTTCTATAAAAACCTTATATGCCCCCAGGGCATAACTTAAAACCCTTGCCCTGAGGGTTGTGGGGGATTGTCCTCCTCAAAAACATATTTCTATCTGGAAATCAACTACGCTGAACAAAATGGCTATCTCAAAATTTTGATTTGATGTGTTTGGGGGGATGATGGGCGTGGGGGGGCTAGTTGCCCTCCAATCACTTTCGACTATTAAAAGGGCACTATCCCTTTGAATTTCAAATCGAATGAGCCTTTTTTGAAGTTTTCTACGACAACACCTTCTATGAAAACCTTATATGCCCCCAGGGCAAAACATAAAACCCTTACCCTGAGGGTTGTGGGGGAGTGTCCTCCTCAAAAACATATTTTCTCTCCGGAATTCAAATACGCTGAACAAAATGGCTATCTCAAAATTTTGATTGGATGTGTTTGGGGAAATGATGGGCGGGGGGAGGGGGGGGGCTAGTTGCCCTCCAATCACTTTCGACTATTAAAAAGGGCAGTAGCCCTTTGAATTTCCAATCGAATGAGCCTGTTTTGAAGTTTCGACGACAACGCCTTCTATAAAAACCTTATATTCCCCCAGGGCATAACTTAAAAACCCTTGCCCTGAGGGTTGTGGGGGAGTGTCCTCCTCAAAAATACATTTTCTATCTGGAAATCAACCACGCTGAACAAAATGGTTATCTAAAAATTTTGATTGGATTGTGTTTGGGGGAATGATGGGCGTGGGGTGGCTAGTTGCCCTCCAATCAATTTTCGACTATTAAAAAGGGCACTAGAACTTTCGATTTCCAATCGAATGAGCCCCTTTTGAAGTTTATACGACGACCCCTTCCGTATGAAGTGCCTCTGGGGAAAAAAATAAATAATAAAGCATTGGAGCCGTATGGCTTTTACTATAGGCAACGCTGTAGCGTTGCCTCTGATAATTTTGTATTCAAACGTGCAATTTTCTGTATTGTATCTTTATTCTGATTCTGACTTCATACAACATATTGAAAACAGTTTTTAATAAATATCCCACCCAAGAATTTTGTTTTTTAAGTTGGGGGGTGCTAATTAAAAACAGAAGAGTGAAGGCTGTTTAAAAATGGATTATAGATAATTTACTTACACCTTTTTCAGAAATTGCGTCAATTTCCTCGTCCAAAGGAACTGGACAACCTAAGACATCCCTTTGAAAGAAATTTATTCTTCGGACCTCATCAGGACCTATAATGATAGTTGGATTATTTTTGATAAAGTAAGGATAGCACAAAAATACTGAAGTCTTAAATCAGGGTTTCCACGGTCATGGATTTTTCTTCAGAAACATAGATTAAGATATGCTGCCGTGGATCTGTACTGGTTTTGCTTTGTATGCGTGGATTTACGTGGGAATAGGGATTTGTACTGGGGGGGGGGGGGAGGGTATTCGTGCAAGAAGCTCCTGTGACTGCTCAATCACTGGAGACAAAAAGAAAATAATTCAGAAATTTCTTCTTTTTTTTTTAAAGAATTACTAGAAAGTACTCCCTTTGAAAAATTTGGATTGTAAATCATGACCAACCTAAGCTGCAAATGTTTTTTTTTCGTGTTTTTCATCTTTCTTCCGTATTTGTTTTTAGTGGACACGCTCCCTTCTTGTTTCTAAACGAGCTTATGAATATACGAACAAGACAGAACTAAACAAAAACCAAATTATAGTTGTTTAAGTTATAGTCTATGGTTATTTTGATGGTAAATTTTCCTATTTTTTTTTTTTTACCAAAATAAGGTTTTAAAAAAAAGTGAAGTACTCCATTAACAAAAATGAACAAAAATAGAATCAGATAATTACCAGAATACAACTACAACAAATCAATATCCATAAATAAATAAAACCCAAAACAAACAGAAATTAAAATAATTAAGTGTCAAACTCAAAACCAACAGAAATTAATATGAATAGGGTTATAAACCCCAAGCTTTTTAAAAGCCAGAATGTAATTTGTACTTTACTGAAAAAATTCAAATGAATTTATTAAAAAAAATCTTCATTGTCAGTTTAATATACAAATGCTGATATTGATTCCTTAAAATCTTAATTGATTTTTGATTTCTTAAAGTTAGAAAAGTTAAAACATTAAAAATAAAATCAGTAAAGTACAAATTATATTCTGGCTTTCAGAAAGCTTGGGGTTTAGAACCCAACTCATATTAATTTCTGCTCGTTTTGAATTTGACTCTTATTTATTTTAATTTCTGTTTGTTTTGGGTTTCATTTACTTACTGATATTGATTTGTTTTGGTTGTATTCTTGGTAGATTATTTTATTCTATTTCTGTTTATTTTGGTTTAATGGAGTTTTGTACTTTTTTTTTAACTTATGATGTTGAAAAAAGTTTTTTTTTTTAATTAATTTCTGTTCGTTTTATATTGACATAGTCTTTTTCAGGGAGAAAGACTGATCCTCTTCTAGAGTTAACAACCATCCCTTCCATAAAAACCTTAAATACCCCCTGGGCATAGCAACAACCCTTGCCCCTAATCTCTGGGGATAGTTTCAACTCCAAAGGCTTGTTAAATGATATTAGGCCATTTGAATTGAAATGGCCATATCAAATTTCTATTAGATACATTTTTGGACAAGACGACGTGTGTATGTGTGTGGGGGGGGGGATAGCTGCCCTCCGAACACTTTAACTCTTAAAAGATAAACGTCTGATTACCAATCCAATGAGCCCCCTCCAAAGTTTATATGACCACGCTTTTTATAAAAAACTTGTCCCCAGGGCACAACTTACAACCCTTACCCTGAGGGCTGGGGTTTTGTTATCCTCAAAGACATAATTTCCAGACCGTTCTGATACGCTGAATAAAATGGCTATCTCAATATTTTGATTGGAAGTCTTTGGGGAAATTATGGGCGTGGGGGGCATTTGTCCTTTGATCACTTTCTAAGAATAAAAAGGCACTAGTGTTCTCAATTTCCAATCAAATGAGCCCTTTTTGAAGCTTCCACGACAAAACAATCTATAAAATTCTGATACGCCCCAAGGGCATAACTTACGACCTTGTCTTGAGGGCTATGGGGAGAGGATTGTCATCCTCAAAGACATAATTTCAGACCTTTCAACTACGTTGAATAAAATGGCCATACCAAAATGTTGATCGGACGTGTGTGGGGAAATAATGGGCGTCGGGGGGGATTCTCCCTCCGAATACTTTCAACTATTAAAAAGGGAAATAACCCTTTAAATTTCCAATCAAATGAGTGCTTTTTGAAATGTTTACGACAACGCTTTCTATAAAAACATTATATGCCCCTAGGGCATAACTTACAACCTTAGCCCTGAAGGCTGAGGGGGGTTGTCATCCTCAGTGACCTAATTTCCAGAACTTTCAAGTACGTTCGACAAAATGGCTATCTCAAAACTTTCATTGAATGCGTTTGGGGAACGGTGGGCGTGAGAGGGGGGTTAGTTGCTCTCCATTCACTTTCGACTATTAAAAAGGACATGACACTAGCCCTTTCAGTTTCCAATCAAATGATCCCTTTTTGAAGTTTCTACGACAACACTTTCTATAAAAACCTTATATGCCCCCAGGGTATAACTTACAACCCTTGCCCTGAGGGCTCTGAGGGGGGTATCATCTTCAAAGACCTAATTTCTAGAACTTTCAACTACGTTGAAAAAATGGCTATCTCAAAATTTTGATTGGATGTGTTTAAGGGAATAATGGGCGTGAGAGGGGGGTTAGTTGCCCTTCAATCATTTTCGGCTATTAAAAAGGGCACTAGCCCTTTCAATTTCCAATCGAATGAGCTCTTATTGAAGTTTCTACAACATAGCTTTCTATAAAAACTTTATATTCCCCTAGGGCATAACTTACAACTCTTGCCCCGAGGGCTGTGGGGGGGGGGATGGTCATCCTCAAAGACATAATTGAGTGGGGGTTAGTTGCCCTCCAATCATTTTCAACTATTAAAAAGGGCACTAGCCATTTCAATTTCCAATTGAATTAGCCCCTTTTGAAGTTTCTACGACAACACTTTCTATAAAAACATATATGCCCCAGGCATAACTTACGACCCTTGCCCTGAAGACTTTGGGGTATAATTTCCAGAACTTTCAACTGTGTAGAACAAATGGCTATCTCAAAATTTTGATTGGATATGTTGGGATAAATGGTGGGCGTGGAAGGGTGTTACTTGCCTTCCAATTGCTTTCAAGGGCTGTGGGGGGGGGGGGGGGTTGTCATCCTCAAATACATAATTTCCAAAACTTTCAACTATGTTGAACAAAATGGTTATCTAAAAATGTCTGATGTCTTTGGGGAAAAAACTGGACGTGAGAGGGGTAGTTGCCCTCCAATCACTGTCAGCTATTAAAAAGGACACTAGCCCTTTGTATTTTCAATCGAATGAGACTAGCCCTTTGGGCTAGGGGGGGGGTTGTCATCCTTAAGTACATAATTTCCAGAACTTTCAACTACGTTGAACAAAATGACTATCTCAAAAATTTGATTGAATGTGTTTGGGAAATGGTGGGCTTGAGAGGGGGGTTAGTTGCTCTCCATTTACTTTCGACTATTAAAAAGGACACTAGCCCTTTCAATTTCCAATCAAATGAGCCCTTTTTCAAGTTTCTACGACAAAGCTTTTAATAAGAACCTTATATGTCCCCAGGGAAAAAACTGGACGTGAGAGGGGTAGTTGCCCTCCAATCACTGTCAGCTATTAAAAAGGACACTAGCCCTTTGTATTTTCAATCGAATGAGACTAGCCCTTTGGGCTAGGGGGGGGGGTTGTCATCCTTAAGTACATAATTTCCAGAACTTTCAACTACGTTGAACAAAATGACTATCTCAAAACTTTGATTGAATGTGTTTGGGGAAATGGTGGGCTTGAGAGGGGGGTTAGTTGCTCTCCATTTACTTTCGACTATTAAAAAGGACACTAGCCCTTTCAATTTTCAATCAAATGAGCCCTTTTTCAGTTTCTACGACAAAGCTTTTAATAAGAACCTTATATGTCCCCAGGGCATAACTTATAACCCTTGCCCTGAAGACTGTGGGGTATAATTTCCAGAACTTTCAACTGTGTAGAACCAAATGGCTATCTCAAAATTTTGATTGGATATGTTTGGATAAATGGTGGGCGTGGAAGGGGTGTTACTTGCCTTCCAATTGCTTTCAACTATTAAAAAGGGCACTAGCCATTTCAATTTCCGATCGAATTAGTCCTTTTTGAAGTTTTCTACGACAACACTCTATAAAAACCTTATATGCCCCCAGGGCATAACTTACAACACTTGCCCTGAGGGCTGTGGGGGAAGGGGTGTCATCCTCAAAGACCTAATTTCCAGAACTTTCAACTACGTTGAACAAAATGACTGTCCGAAAATTTTGATCGGATGTGTCTGGGGAAAAGGTGGGCGTGATAGGGGGGTTAGTTGCCCTCCAATCACTTTTGACTATTATAAAGGGCACTAGCCTTTGAATTTCCAGTCGAATGAGCCCTTTCTGAAGTTCCTACGTCAAAGCTTGCTATAAAAACATTATATGCCCCCAGGGCATAACTTACAACCCCTGCACTGAGGGCTGTGGGGGAGTGTCCTCCTCAGAAACACAATTTCCATGTGGAAGTCAACTATGTTGAGCAAAATGGCTATCTCAAAATTTTGATTGGATGTGTTTGGGGAAATGGTGTGCTTGGAAGGGGTGTTAGTTGCCTTCCAATCACTTTCAACTACTTAAAAGGGCAATAGCTATTCCAATTTCCAATCGAATGAGCCCTTTTCGAAGTTTCTATGACAACTCCTTCGATACGAAGTGCCCTGGTCTAAAGGAAAAAAAAAATAATAATAATAAATAATAATTTGTTCAAATAAGAGATGTTATGGACGAGGCTCATGAATTTGGATTTGCTTGAGGCTATCAAACCTCTCTAGACGAAAGTAAAGAGTTTAGTGACGGAAAACGTCTCTAGCAAAAGCATTTGTAGCTAAAACATACATTTTCGTATGAGTAAGGACGATAAACCCTAGGATTTGACTCTAGGATACACCTCTCAATGTCCCAAGATGCATGTTTCAAGAACTTTTACTAGCCATAGCTAAGTGTAAATCAGTGTTACCAGATCTCTGGTTTAAAGTTGTGCCGTCATAAAAATGAAAATGGGCCAAAACCGCCATTTTTATTGTGAAAATGCGCCGAATGAACAATTTTCCAAAAAAAAAACACGGTGCAGTGCGCCAATTTGGAGGAATCAATGCACAACCGCCTAAATAAAGCGCCCAAATGGCGCAAATGTGCCCCATTTGGCAAGTCTGGTGTAAATTAGCCTGCAGTCTCATCATGTTGTCGTCAGTATCACCATCCCAATCATCAGACACAACAAGTATGGAATTTCTACGGAGCGCACCGACTCTCTGCAATGCCCAAGACCTTACCTACGAGTTTTGTCAGAAAGTGGAAGGTACACATACAGACATCTCTAAGTTTTCGTTCACTTATATGACGGTCGTTCTCTTTATTTTTTTCCAATATCAAGGGGAATTCGTCTGTAGACCCCTTACCCTGGAAATTCTTCAAGAGAAAATATAATGGAGACTCCTAAGGGTATTTTCATCCCCAAAATTAAAAAAAAAAACACAAAACATTTAGATTGATCTATTTTACAAAAATAATATAAATTTGATAGAGGTAAGGAAATGGAAATGAAATTTTAGAAAATAGCTGCAAAGGAAAGAAGAGGAATTTACTTCATTTACTTTTATAAATTAATATGATCCTAAAAGCACGTGCTTTATTCCTCTCAGAGGATTAACATATTATTGGGCAAGGAAGAATAGAATGGTAACAATTCACCAAAAAATGGGGGTAGGAGGCAATGATTTTATATATATATATATATATATATAAATATATATATATATATATATATATATATATATATATATATTATATATATATATATATATATATATATTATATATATATATATATATATAAATATATATATATATATATATATATATATATATATATATAATATATATTATATATATATATATATATATATATAATATATATATATATATATATATATATATATATATATATATATATATATATATATAAACAACATCAACTGCATCAGCCATATTTGCAAATTTCCAATTAAAACAGGAAACAGAAAACAATACAATAAAACACATGCCACTGCTTTTTTTCCGTCATTGAACAAAGTGTCATTGTTCTTATGTCTCAATATAATTTTGATGATGCCATTAACTAAACCACCAACATTTTGGTGTTTTTGTGCTTATGCACTAAAGAACTAATAAAAGGGCTGTGGGGGGGGGGAGAAATTGAAAAACGGACAAACTCACCTGTTCTGTCACCTCCGTGGTAGTTAGCTTCCTTTCTCTGGTTTAGGGGACCGATTGCAGCAATCATGTTTGCATATCCGGTTGTGGAAATTGGCCTGTCAAGTCTTGAGTCCAGGTCTAGAATATTTATATACTTAATTTATTATGTTCAATAAAATGAAAAATAGAAAAGACACGAAGAGCTACACAAGGTAATTGACACCATTTTTAGACTCACAGTATCCAGGGACTTTAGAATATTATACTACTACTACTGCTAATAATCCACTTCATCACCAAGCCATTTGAGGCCAAAACATCAAAATTTGAAGTTGCACGTGCTTTCAAACAATACAGTTTGCTGGCCTTGTTCGCAAGTAAAGTTAGTTAGGTCAGCTAGCTGACATGATGATCCAGAAAAGAGTTTTCCGGACAAAATTAGCTTCTAGTCTACATTGGGCATCTGAGGTTTGGGGTTTTGCTAAGGCAGCTAAGCTAGAAGTAGTTCAGCTAATATATTTTAAGAGAAGTTTAGGGTTTAAATATTCATTTAGTTCAGTGGCACTGAAAGGAGATTTGGAGCTTTTCACTTTAAGGAGCGTTAGATTGATTAGAAAGGTGAAATTCTGGGAGAAAATAATTACGCTACCTAGAGTTTGGCTTCTTAAGTCAGCTTATTTGGAGAGCTTGAAGGACGGTAGACGTCATTCGTGGCCAAATCAGGTCAAGAAACACTGGAGCTTTATGGTCTTTCGGAGATGTGGAATGAAGGAAAAGGCTCAATGGGTGAAAGCATGTCATCTAGCGAACCCTAAATGACCAAGAAATCCAAGAGTGGCAAGCTCATAAGGACCATTCTATGTCTTTGAGTTTTTACTCCCGAGCTAAAGACTTGGGGGAGAAGGTTTAACTTAGGTTGAATAAAGATGATTTGAAGAATTTGTTATTGGTAAGAGGGGATAGTTCAGATTTAGAAGAGAGAAGGAAATTTTCGGGATAGTTTAGACTGGCGGCTAGCCCCTATTTTCGCCCTATGTGTGGATGTGTGAATGATAACCTATTTCATTTTGTATCCGACTGCGAAGAGCTGTCTGAGTTGCGGAATGAATGTTTTGGACGAGTAATTGGGAGTGAATGCTGGTTAATTGAGCGGATGGCAAAGAGGAACGCCTGTGCTGTTAAGCAGTTGTGTAAGTTTATTCGTTTAGGGACTAAACAAAGGGAATCATGTTTGAGGGGATTAAATAAAAAAAAACAAGTTTTTTAAACTGAAAGTAAGGAGCGACATTAAAACTTAAAACGAACAGAAATTATTCCGTATATGAAAGAGGCTGTCCCCTCCTGAACGCTTCGCTCTTTACGCTAAAGTTTTTATTGTTTTAAAAAATAAAGTTATGAGACAAAGTCAAACTTTAATGTCGCTCCTTACTTTCAGTTTAAAAAACTTGTTTTTTTTTATTTAATTTCTGATCGTTTTTTTAGTTAATGCAACTTTTATTTTGGCTCACCGTCATTGAATAAGTAAACAAAATTTGCATAAAAATTTTACTTTTCTTTTGCTAAATGGATGTCTCTAAATTTGGTTATGACGTAATTTACAAATTAATTTACGTAACTAACTTCTATATTCGTATATTTTTCTTCTAGCAAAAAATACAAAGTTGCAGATTTTTGCAGATATGAGCTTGAAACCTATGTAATAAGGTTTTCTGATACGCTGAATCTGACGGTGTGATTTTCATTAAAATTCTTTCACTTGTAGGGGATGTTTCCCCCCTCTTTAAAAAATCGGGTAAATTTTCTCAGGCTCGTAGCCTTTGATGAGTAATACTAAACTTAATAAAATTTATATATTTAGAATCAGCATTATAAACCCATTCTTTTGATACATTTATTGACATCAAAATTCCGTTTTTAAAAGTTTCGATCACTATTGAGCCGTATCGCTTTTTTTATTGTTTTTTTTTTTTATTACGTATATGTTATTACGTATATGAGGGGGTTCTCTTCTTAGTCAATACCTCGCTCTTTACGTTAAAAGTTAAAAACAAATTTAATTCACAAACCCCTGAATCACAAAGGCCGTTTAGTTAGAATAGATAGCTCTTTTGAAAGCACTAAAAAAAACTGTAGCGTAAAGAGCGAGGTATTGACTTGGGGGAGAACCCCCTCATATACGTTATAATTTCTGTTCGTTTTATGTTCTAATGTTGCTTCTTATTTTCAGTTGAAAAAAACATGTTTTTTTTAATTTAATATCTGATCGTTTTTTAAATAATGCTTGGAAATCCGGCGCCCCCTTCATAGAAATGTCCCCTACGCCAAAGAAACTACCTCCACGGAAAGATTCTACCGAGTAACCCCCTCCTCCAGCCCCATCCTCCAGAAAAAAATCCTTCCTGAAAATGTCTGTATACTTCCCAATAACCAATAAATAATGCTGGCAAGTCCGGCGCCCCCTTCATGGCAATTTCCCTTCCCCCATGAAAACTTCCTTCATGGACAGATCCTCCAACATAACCCCCGAACCCCCCCCCCCCTCACTACCAGAAAAAAACCCTCCTGAAAACTTCTGTATACTTCCCAATAACCAATACTATATGTTAACATTGGGTAAAGTTCATAACTTTTAGCCCTCCCCCTGGGGACTTTTATTTTGGCTTACCGTCATTGAATAAGTAAACAAAATTTGCATAAAAATTTTACTTTTCTTTTGCTAAATGGATCTCTTTACAAATTAACTTACGTAACTAACTTCTATATTCGTATATTTTTCTTCCGGCAAAAAATACAAAGTTGCAGATTTTTGCAGATATGAGCTTGAAACCTATGTAATAGGGTTTTCTGATACGCTGAATCTGACGGTGTGATTTTCATTAAAATTCTTTCACTTGTAGGGGATGTTTCCCCCCTCTTTAAAAAATCGGGTAAATTTTCTGAGGCTCGTAGCCTTTGATGAGTAATACTAAACTTAATAAAATTTATATATTTAGAATCAGCATTATAAACACATTCTTTTGATACATTTATTGACATCAAAATTCCGTTTTTAAAAGTTTCGATTACTATTGAGCCGTATCGCTTGTTTTTTTATTGTTTATTTTATTGCGTATATGTTATTACGTATATGAGGGGGTTCTCCCCTTAGTCAATACCACGCTCTTTACGTTAAAAGTTAAAAAAATTTTGATTCACAAACCCCTGAATCACAAAGGCCGTTTAATTAGAATAGATAGCTCTTTTGAAAGCACTAAAAAAAACTGTAGCGTAAAGAGCGAGGTATTGACTTGGGGGAGAACCTCCTCACATACGTTAGTAGAAATGACCCTAAAGGTCCCACGCCCACACCATATATGGGCATAGAGTCCCTAGGGGAGATGGATTTCTGAGAAATTGATTGCGTAATCGATTGGGAATTTGGAACACCTGTGCTGACAGTCATTAATCAAATTGTTTCCGGAAGTCTATTAATATCTTTGGAGTTCGACCAGAATTGTTTCCGAGGCAAAGTTTAGATCACACGTGACAGATGATGTCATGGTTGATTGATTGACACGAAAGGGGAATTAATTTGTTGTTTCTAAGGGGAATTATTGATTCAAGAAAGGGGAATTAATTTGTTGTTTCTAAGGGGAATTATTGATTCACGAAAGGGGAATTAATTTGTTGTTTCTAAGGGAATTATTGATTCACGAAAGGGGAATTAATTTGTTGTTTCTAAGGGGAATTATTGATTCAAGAAAGGGGAATTAATTTGTTGTTTCTAAGGGGAATTATTGATTCAAGAAAGGGGAATTAATTTGTTGTTTCTAAGGGGAATTATTGATTCACGAAAGGGGAATTAATTTGTTGTTTCTAAGGGGAATTATTGATTCACGAAAGGGGAATTAATTTGTTGTTTCTAAGGGGAAGGTGGGGAAGAGATATATTGATTGCGTAATCGAAGGGAGAGAATTCCCGAGAAATTGATTACATAATCGGTAGAACCCTATCAGGAGCTCGTGACGGGAATCCATTTATGTGCATAGAATGACGTAATCAACTAGGACAAATGGATTTCTGAGAAATTGATTACATAATCGGTAGAACCCTATGAGAAGGTCATGACGGGAGTCCATATATGGTCATAGAATGACGTAATCGACTAGGACAGTTGGATTTCTGAGAAATTGATTACATAATCGGTAGAACCCTATCAGAAGGTCATGACGGAGGTCCATATATGGGCATAGAATGACGTAATCGACTAGGACAGTTGGATTTCTGAGAAATTGATTACATAATCGGTAGAACCCTATCAGAAGGTCATGACGGGGGTCCATATATGGGCACAGAATGACATAATCGACTAAGACAATTGGATTTCTGAGAAATTGATTACATAATCGGTAGAACCCTATCAGGAGGTCCTGACGGGAACAAGTTCCTTTCTTAATGTCCATCCTAAACCCATTTTTCAACTTGAAGTACTTATCTTTTTCACCCACAACTATACTTTACAGCTTTTTGGATACCTCAACACCAAGAAATACTTTTCAAAGACCATTTCAGAGCATGTTACTTTCTTAATGTCCCTCCTAAACCCATTTTCCAACTTGAAGTACTTATGTTTTTCACCTACAACTATATTTTACAGCTTTTTGGTTACCTCAACACCAAGAAATACTTTTCAAAGACCATTTCAGAGCAAGTTCCTTTCTTAGTGACCATACTAAACCCATTTTACAAATTGAAGTACCCATCCTTTTAGCTTAGAGTTTTAGTTTGGTTAAGTTTTAGTTAAGAGTTTCGAGTTTTAGCTTAGAGTCTTAGCTTAGAGTTTTTGTTAGAGTTCTAGTTTAGTTTAGTTTTAATTAAGAGTTTAGAGTTTTTAGCTTAGAGTCTTAGCTTAGAGTTTTATTTATAGTTCTAGTTTAGTTTAGTCACAGTTAAGAATTTAGAGTTTTAGCTTAGAATCTTAGCTTAGAATTTTACTTAAAGTTATAGTTTGGTTAAGTTTTAGTTAAGAGTTTCGAGTTTTAGCTTAGAGTCTTAGCTTAGAGTTTTTGTTAGAGTTCTAGTTTAGTTTAGTTTTAGTTAAGAGATAGAGTTTTTAGCTTAGAGTCTTAGCTTAGAGTTTTAGTTAAGTTGAAGTTTAGTTACAGTTAAGAGTTTCGAGTTTTAGCTTGGAGTTATACCTTAGAGTTTTACTTAAAGTTTTAGTTTGGCTAAGTTTTAGTTAAGAGTTTCGAGTTTTAGCTTAGAGTCTTAACTTAGACTTTTTTTGTTAGAGTTCTAGTTTAGTTTAATTTTAGTTAAGAGTTTGATGTTTTACCTTTGAGTTTCAGTTAGAGTTCTAGTTTAGTTTAATTTTAGTTAAGAGTTTGATGTTTTACCTTTGAGTTTCAGTTAGAGTTCTAGTTTAGTTTAGTTAAGAGTTTGGTGTTTTAGCTTAGAGTCTTAGCTTAGAGTTTTTGTTAGAGTTCTAGTTTATTTTAGTTTTAGTTAAGAGTTTAGAGTTTTTAGCTTAGAGTCTTAGCGTAGAGTTTATGTTGAAGTTCTAGTTTAGTTTAGTTTTAGTTAATAGTTTAGAGTTTTAGCTTAGAGACTTAGCTTAGAGTTATAGTTTTAGTTTAGTTTTAGTTAAGAGTTTAGAGTTTTTTAGCTTAGAGTCTTAACTTAGAGTTTTTGATAGAGTTCTAGTTTAGTTTAATTTTAGTTAAGAGTTCGATGTTTTACCTTAGAGTCATAGCTTAGAGTTTTAGTTAGAGTTCTAGTTTAGTTTAGTTTTAGTTAAGAGTTTAGAATTTTAGCTTAGAGTCTTAGCTTAGAATTTTTGCTAGAGTTCTAGTTTATTTTAGTTTTAGTTAAGAGTTTAGAGTTTTTAGCTTAGAGTCTTAGCCTAGAGTTTTTGATAGAGTTCTAGTTTAGTTTAGTTTTAGTTAAGAGTTTGATGTTTTACCTTAGAGTCATAGCTTAGAGTTTTAGTTAGAGTTCTAGTTTAGTTTAGTTTTAGTTAAGAGTTTAGAATTTTAGCTTAGAGTCTTAGCTTAGAGTTTTTGTTAGAGTTCTAGTTTATTTTAGTTTTAGTTAAGAGTTTAGAGTTTTTAGCTTAGAGTCTTAGCTTAGAGTTTTTGTTGAAGTTCTAGTTTAGTTTAGTTTTAGTTAAAAGTTTAGAGTTTTTAGCTTAGAGTCTTAGCTTAGAGTTTTTGTTAGAGTTCTAGTTTAGTTTAGTCTTAACTTAGAGTTTTTTGATAGAGTTCTAGTTTAGTTTAATTTTAGTTAAGAGTTTGATGTTTTACCTTTGAGCTTCAGTTAGAGTTCTAGTTTAGTTTAGTTTTAGTTAAGAGTTTAGAATTTTAGCTTAGAGTCTTAGCTTAGAGTTATTGTTAGAGTTCAAGTTTATTTTAGTTTTAGTTTAAGAGTTTAGAGTTTTTAGCTTAGAGTCTTAGCTTAGAGTTTTAGTTAGAGTTCTAGTTTAGTTTAGTTTTAGTTAAGAGTTTAGAATTTTATCTTAGAGTCTTAGCTTAGAGTTTTTGTTATAGTTCTAGTTTATTTTAGTTTTAGTTAAGAGTTTAGAGTTTTTAGCTTAGAGTCTTAGTTTAGAGTTTTTGTTGAAGTTCTAGTTTAGTTTAGTTTTAGTTAAAAGTATAGAGTTTTTAGCTTAGAGTCTTACCTTAGAGACTTAGCTTAGAGTTATAGTTTTAGTTTAGTTTTAGTTAAGAGTTTAGAATTTTAGCTTAGAGTCTTAGCTTAGAGTTTTTGTTAGAGTTCAAGTTTATTTTAGTTTTAGTTAAGAGTTTAGAGTTTTTAGCTTAGAGTCTTAGCTTAGAGTTTTAGTTAGAGTTCTAGTTTAGTTTAGTTTTAGTTAAGAGTTTAGAATTTTATCTTAGAGTCTTAGCTTAGAGTTTTTGTTAGAGTTCTAGTTTATTTTAGTTTTAGTTAAGAGTTTAGAGTTTTAGCTTAGAGTCTTAGTTTAGAGTTTTTGTTGAAGTTCTAGTTTAGTTTAGTTTTAGTTAAAAGTATAGAGTTTTTAGCTTAGAGTCTTAGCTTAGAGTTTTTGTTAGAGTTCTAGTGTAGTTTAGTCTTAACTTAGAGTTTTTTTTATAGAGTTCTAGTTTAGTTTAATTTTAGTTAAGAGTTTGATGTTTTACCTTGAGCCTTAGCTTAGAGTTTAGTTAGAGTTCTAGTTTAGTTTAGTTTTAGTTAAGAGTTTAGAATTTTAGCTTAGAGTCTTAGCTTAGAGTTTTTGTTAGAGTTCTAGTTTATTTTAGTTTTAGTTAAGAGTTTAGAGTTTTTAGCTTAGAGTCTTAGCTTAGAGTTTTTGTTGAAGTTCTAGTTTAGTGTAGTTTTAGTTAATAGTTTAGAGTTTTAGCTTAGAGTCTTAGCTTAGAGTTTTTGTTAGACTTGAAGTTTAGTTTAGTAATAGTTAAGAGTTTAGAGTTTTAGCTTAGAGTCATAGCTTAGAGTTTTACTTAAAGTTGTAGTTTAGTTAAGTTTTAGTTAAGAGTTTCGAGTTTTAGCTTAGAGACTTAGCTTAGAGTTATAGTTTAGTTTAGTTTTAGTGAAGAGTTTAGAGTTTTTTAGCTTAGAGTCTTAGCTTAGAGTTTTTGTTAGAGTTCTACTTTAGTTTAGTTATAGTTAAGAATTTGGAGTTTTAGCTTAGAGTCATAGCTTAGAGTTTTAGTTAAAGTTATAGTTTAGTAAAGTTATAGTTAAGAGTTTAGAGTTTTACCTTAGAGTCATAGCTTAGAGTTTTTGTTAGAGTTCTAGTTCAGTTTAGTTTTAGTTAAGAGTTTAGAGTTTTAGCTTAGAGTCATAGCTTAGAGTTTTGTTAAAGTTGAAGTTTAGTTTAGTAATAGTTAAGAGTTTAGAGTTTTACCTTAGAGTCTTAGCTTAGAGTTTTTGTTAGAGTTCTAGTTTAGTTTAGTTTTAGTTAAGAGTTTAGAGTTTTTAGCTTAGAGTCTTAGCATAGAGTTTTTGTTAAAGTTCTAGTTTAGTTTAGCAATAGTTAAGAGTTTAGAGTTTTAGCTTAGAGTCTTAGCTTAGAGTTTTTGTTAAAGTTGAAGTTTAGTTTAGTAATAGTTAAGAGCTTAGAGTTTTAGCTTAGAGTCATAGCTTAGAGTTTTTGTTAAAGTTGAAGTTTAGTTAAGTAATAGTTAAGAGTTTAGAGTTTTAGCTTAGATTCTTAGCTTAGAGTTTTAGTTTAGTTTACTTTTAGTTAAGAGTTTAGAGTTTTCTAGCTTAGAGTCTTAGCTTAGAGTTTTTGTTAGAGTTCTAGTTTAGTTTTGTTTTAGTTAAGAGTTTAGAGTTTTTTGCTTAGAGTCTTAGCTTAGAGTTTTTGTTAGAGTTCTAGTTTAGTTTAGTTTTAGTTAAGAGTTTAGAGTTTTACCATAGAGTCTTAGCTTAGAGTTCTAGTTAGAGTTGAAGAATTTAGAATTTAGTGTTTTAGCTTAGAGTCATAGCTTAGAGTTTTACTTAAAGTTGTAGTTTAGTTAAGTTTTAGTTAAGAGTTTGGTGTTTTACCTTAGAGTCTTAGCTTAGAGTTTTAGTTAGAGTTCTAACTAAACTAGACTGAACTAGAACTCTAACAAAAACTCTAAGGCAAGACTCTAAGCTAAAACTCGAAACTCTTAAAGCTAAAAGCTAAAACTAAAACTTAACTAAACTACAACTTTAAGTAAAATTCTAAGCTATGACTCTAAGCTAAAACACTAAATTCTTAACTGTAACTAAACTAAGCTTCAACTCTAACTAGAACTCTAAGCTAAGACTATATGGTAAAACTCTAAACTCTTAACTAAAACTAAACTAAACTAGAACTCTAACTAAAACTCTAAGCTAAGACTCTAAGCAAAAAACTCTAAACTCTTAACTAAAACTAAACTAAACTAGAACTCTAACAAAAACTCTAAGCTAAGACTCTAAGCTAAAAAAACTCTAAACTCTTAACTAAAAGTAAACTAAACTAAAACTCTAAGCTAAGAATCTAAGCTAAAACTCTAAACTCTTAACTATTACTAAACTAAACTTCAACTTTAACAAAAACTCTAAGCTAAGACTCTAAGCTAAAACTCTAAACTCTTAACTATTACTAAACTAAACTAGAACTCTAACAAAAACTCTAAGCTAAGACTCTAAGCTAAAACCCTAAACTTTTAACTAAAACTAAACTAAACTGGAACTTCAACAAAAACTCTAACTAAGACTCTAAGCTAAAAACTCTAAACTCTTAACTAAAACTAAAATAAACTAGAACTCTAACAAAAACTCTAAGCTAAGACTCTAAGCTAAAATTCTAAACTCTTAAATAAAACTAAACTAAACTAGAACTCTAACTAAAACTCTAAGCTATGACTCTAAGGTAAAACACCAAACTCTTAACTAAAACTAAACTAAACTATAACTCTAAGCTAAGTCTCTAAGCTAAAACTCGAAACTCTTAACTAAAACTTAACTAAACTACAACTTTAATTAAACTCTAAGCTATGACTCTAAGCTAAAACTCTAAACTCTTAACTATTACTAAACTAAACTTCAAGTCTAACAAAAACTCTAAGCTAAGACTCTAAGCTAAAACGCTAAACTATTAACTAAAACTAAACTAAACTAGAACTTCAACAAAAACTCTAAGCTAAGACTCTAAGCTAAAAACTCTAAACTCATAACTAAAACTAAAATAACCTAGAACTCTAACAAAAACTCTAAGCTAAGACTCTAAGCTAAAATTCTAAAGCTTAACTAAAACTAAACTAAAGTAGAACTCTAACTAAAACTCTAAGCTAAGACTCTAAGGTAAAACACCAAACTCTTAACTAAAACTTAACTAAACTACAACTTTAAGTAAAACTCTAAGCTATGACTCTAAGCTAAAACACTAAATTCTTAACTGTAACTAAACTAAACTTCAACTCTAACTAGAACTCTAAGCTAAGACTCTATGGTAAAACTCTAAGCTAAGACTCTAAGAAAAAAAAATCTAAACTCTTAACTAAAACAAAACTAAACTAGAACTCTAACAAAAACTCTAAGCTAAGACTCTAAGCTAGAAAACTCTAAACTCTTAACTAAAAGTAAACTAAACTAAAACTCTAAGCTAAGAATCTAAGCTAAAACTCTAAACTCTTAACTATTACTAAACTAAACTTCAACTTTAACAAAAACTCTAAGCTATGACTCTAAGCTAAAACTCTAAACTCTTAACTATTACTAAACTAAACTAGAACTTCAACAAAAACTCTATGCTAAGACTCTAAGCTAAAAACTCTAAGCTCTTAACTAAAACTAAACTAAACTAGAACTCTAACAAAAACTCTAAGCTAAGACTCTAAGTTAAAACTCTAAACTCTTAACTATTACTAAACTAAACTTCAACTTTAACAAAAACTCTAAGGTAAGACTCTAAGCTAAAACTCTAAACTATTAACTAAAACTAAACTAAACTAGAACTCTAACACAAACTATAAGCTAAGACTCTAAGCTAAAACTCTAAACTCTTAATTAAAACTAAACTGAACTAGAACTCTAACAAAAACTCTAAGCTATGACTCTAAGGTAAAACTCTAAACTCTTAACTATAACTTAACTAAAACTCTAAGCTATGACTCTAAGCTAAAACTCTAAATTCTTAACTATAACTAAACTAAACTAGAACTCTAACAAAAACTCTAAGCTAAGACTCTAAGCTAAAAAACTCTAAACTCTTAACTAAAACTAAACTAAACTATAACTCTAAGCTAAGTCTCTAAGCTAAAACTCGAAACTCTTAACTAAAACTTAACTAAACTACAACTTTAAGTAAAACTCTAAACTATGACTCTAAGCTAAAACTCTAAACTCTTAACTATTACTGAACTAAACTTCAAGTCTAACAAAAACTCTAAGCTAAGACTCTAAGCTAAAACTCTAAACTATTAACTAAAACTAAACTAGAACTTCAACAAAAACTCTAAGCTAAGACTCTAAGCTAAAAACTCTAAACTCTTAACTAAAACTAAAATAAACTAGAACTCTAACAAATACTCTAAGCTAAGACTCTAAGCTAAAATTCTAAACTCTTAACTAAAACTAAACTAGAACTCTAACTAAAACTCTAAGCTAAGACTCTAAGGTAAAACACCAAACTCTTAACTAAAACTAAACTAAACTAGAACTCCAACTGAAACTCAAAGGTAAAACCTCAAACTCTTAACTAAAATTAAACTAAACTAGAACTCTATAAAAAAAAACTCTAAGTTAAGACTAAACTAAACTAGAACTCTAACAAAAACTCTAAGCTAAGACTCTAAGCTAAAAACTCTATACTTTTAACTAAAACTAAACTAAACTAGAACTTCAACAAAAACTCTAAACTAAGACTCTAAGCTAAAAACTCTAAACTCTTAACTAAAACTAAAATAAACTAGAACTCTAACAAAAACTCTAAGCTAAGACTCTAAGATAAAATTCTAAACTCTTAACTAAAACTAAACTAAACTAGAACTCTAACAAAAACTCTAAGCTAAGACTCTAAGATAAAATTCTAAACTCTTAACTAAAACTAAACTAAACTAGAACTCTAACTAAAACTCTAAGCTATGACTCTAAGGTAAAACATCGAACTCTTAACTAAAACTAAACTAAACTAGAACTCTATCAAAAACTCTAAGCTAAGACTCTAAGCTAAAAAACTCTAAACTCTTAACTAAAACTAAACTAAAACTATAACTCTGAGCTAAGTCTCTAAGCTAAAACTCTAAACTATTAACTAAAACTAAACTAAACTAGAACTTCAACATAAACTCTACGCTAAGACTCTAAGCTAAAAACTCTAAACTCTTAACTAAAACTAAAATAAACTAGAACTCTAACACAAACTCTATGCTAAGACTCTAAGCTAAAACACCAAACTCTTAACTAAACTAAACTAGAACTCTAACTGAAACTCAAAGGTAAAACATCAAACTCTTAACTAAAATTAAACTAAACTAGAACTCTAACTGAAACTCAAAGGTAAAACATCAAACTCTTAACTAAAATTAAACTAAACTAGAACTCTAACAAAAAAAGTCTAAGTTAAGACTCTAAGCTAAAACTCGAAACTCTTAACTAAAACTTAGCCAAACTAAAACTTTAAGTAAAACTCTAAGGTATGACTCCAAGCTAAAACTCGAAACTCTTAACTGTAACTAAACTAAACTTCAACTCTAACTAAAACTCTAAGCTAAGACTCTAAGCTAAAAACTCTAAACTCTTAACTAAAACTAAACTAAACTAGAACTCTAAAACTCGAAACTCTTAACTGTAACTAAACTAAACTTCAACTCTAACTAAAACTCTAAGCTAAGACTCTAAGCTAAAAACTCTAAACTCTTAACTAAAACTAAACTAAACTAGAACTCTAACAAAAACTCTAAGCTAAGACTCTAAGCTAAAACTCGAAACTCTTAACTAAAACTTAACCAAACTATAACTTTAAGTAAAATTCTAAGCTAAGACTCTAAGGTAAAACTCTAAATTCTTAACTTTAACTAAACTAAACTAAACTAGAACTCTAAATAAAACTCTAAGCTAAGACTCTAAGCTAAAAACTCTAAACTCTTAATTAAAACTAAACTAAACTAGAACTCTAACACTCAAAACTCTAAGCTAAGACTCTAAGCTAAAACTCTAAAGTTTTAACTAAAACTCAACCAAACTAAAACTCTAAGCTAAAAGGATGGGTACTTCAATTTGTAAAATGGGTCTAGGATGCTCACTAAGAAAGGAACTTGCTCTGAAATGGTCTTTGAAAAGTATTTCTTGGTGTTGAGGTAACCAAAAAGCTGTAAAGTATAGTTGTAGGTGAAAAAGATAAGTACTTCAAGTTCGAAAATGGGTTTAGGAGGGACATTAAGAAAGTAACTTGCTCTGAAATGGTATTTGAAAAGTATTTCTTGGTGTTGAGGTATCCAAAAAGCTGTAAAGTATAGTTGTGGGTGAAAAAGATAAGTACTTCAAGTTGAAAAATGGGTTTAGGATGGACATTAAGAAAGGAACTTGTTCCCGTCAGGACCTCCTGATAGGGTTCTACCGATTATGTAATCAATTTCTCAGAAATCCAATTGTCTTAGTCGATTACGTCATTCTATGCCCATATATGGACCCCCGTTATGACCTTCTGATAGGGTTCTACCGATTATGTAATCAATTTCTGAGAAATCCAATTGTCTTAGTCGATTACGTCATTCTATGCCCATATATGGACCCCCGTTATGACCTTCTGATAGGGTTCTACCGATTATGTAATCAATTTCTCAGAAATCCAACTGTCCTAGTCGATTACGTCATTCTATGCCCATATATGGACCTCCGTCATGACCTTCTGATAGGGTTCTACCGATTGTGTAATCAATTTCTCAGAAATCCAACTGTCCTAGTCGATTACGTCATTCTATGACCATATATGGACTCCCGTCATGACCTTCTGATAGGGTTCTACCGATTATGTAATCAATTTCTCAGAAATCCATTTGTCCTAGTTGATTACGTCATTCTATGCACATAAATGGATTCCCGTCACGAGCTCCTGATAGGGTTCTACCGATTATGTAATCAATTTCTCGGGAATTCTCTCCCTTCGATTACGCAATCAATATATCTCTTCCCCACGTTCCCCTTAGAAACAACAAATTAATTCCCCTTTCGTGAATCAATAATTCCCCTTAGAAACAACAAATTAATTCCCCTTTCGTGAATCAATAATTCCCCTTAGAAACAACAAATTAATTCCCCTTTCTTGAATCAATAATTCCCCTTAGAAACAACAAATTAATTCCCCTTTCTTGAATCAATAATTCCCCTTAGAAACAACAAATTAATTCCCCTTTCTTGAATCAATAATTCCCCTTTGAAACAACAAATTAATTCCCCTTTCGTGAATCAATAATTCCCCTTAGAAACAACAAATTAATTCCCCTTTCTTGAATCAATAATTCCCCTTAGAAACAACAAATTAATTCCCCTTTCGTGTCAATCAATCAACCATGACATCATCTGTCACGTGTGATCTAAACTTTGCCTCGGAAACAATTCTGGTCCAACTCCACAGATATTAATAAACTTCCGGAAAAAATTTGATTAATGACTGTCAGCACAGGTGTTCCAAATTCCCAATCGATTACGCGATCAATTTCTCAGAAATCCATCTCCCTTAGGGACTCTATGCCCATATATGGTGTGGGCGTTGGACCTTTAGGGTCACTTCTACTTACGTTATAATTTCTGTTCGTTTTAAGTTCTAATGTTGCTTCTTACTTTCAGTTGAAAAAACTTGTTTTTTTTTTATTTAATTTCTGATCGTTTTTAAATAATGCTTGGAAATCCGGCGCCCCCTTCATAGAAATGTCCCTTACCCCAAAGAAACATCCTCCACGGAAATATTCTCCAGAGTAACCCCCTCCTCTAGCCCCCCCCTCCAGAAAAAACCCTTCCTGAAAATGTCTGTTTACTTCCCAATAACCAATAAATAATGCTGGCAAGTCCGGCACCCCCTTCATGGCAATTTCCCTTCCCCCATGAAAACTTCCTTCATGGACAGCTCCTCCAACATAACCCCCGACCCACCCTTCCCTCCCACTACCAGAAAAAAAACCCTCCTGAAAACTTCTGTATACTTCCCAATAACCAATACTATATGTTAACATTTTGTAAAGTTCATAACTTTTAGCCCTCCCGCTGGGGACTTCGGGGGATTAAGTCATCCTAAAAGACATATTTATCATATTTTCTACCATGCTGAACAAAATGGCTATCTCAAAATTTTGATCAGGTGACTTTGGGAAAAAAATAAGCGTGGGAGGGGGCCTAGTTGCCCTCCATTTTTTTTGGTCACTTAAAAAGGGCACTAGAACTTTATTTTCCGTTCCAATGAGCCCTCCCACGATATTCTAGGACCACTGGGTCGATACGATCACCCCTGGGGAAAAAAAACAAACAAAAAAAACAAAAACAAATAAACACGCATCCGTGATCTTTCTTCTGGCAAAAAATGCAAAATTCCACATTTTTGTAGATAGGAGCTTGAAACCTCTACAGTAGGGTTTTCTGATACGCTGAATATGATGGTGTGATTTTCATTAAGGTTCTGTAATTTTTAGGGGGTCTTTCCCCCTTTTTTCGAAAATCAGCCAAATTTTCTCAGGGCGTAACTTTTGATTGGTAGCACTAAACTTGATGAAAAATATATATTTGAAATCAGCATTGAAATTTGATTCTTGTGATATATCTATTGGTATCAAAAACCCGTTTTCTAGAGTTTCGGTTACCATTGAGCCGGGTCGCTCCTTACTTACAGTTCGTTACCACGAACTGTTTGATAGGTTGTTACGGTTTTTAGGATTTTAATTTTATTATTATTGGTGTTTGTTGGTTAAAGTGTTGAACCTTGGTGTGTTTCTTTTTTGCCGTTTTGTTGTTTCTTTTTTCTTTTCATTTTTTTTATTTATATTATCTAAAGTTATATTTTGTTCCTGGGCTTTGTTTGTAGGCTGCATTCTGTGTTGCTATGGACCGCAGGCTTTTTTGCAATAAATCTAATCTTGTTTGTTTTCGAAATTTAAGCTAAATTAAAAAAAAGGTAATATTTCAGTTTAGGTATATAGGCTGCATATTAGTTATCTGTTTAGGCGTCTTTTATTCTCACTGGTTTTACTTTATGGATTTTTTTTTAAGTTCAAGAATAGGTGTATCTGCTTCTTCCTCGTTTTCATGTAAAAACGAAGTTGATTCAGATTCTTCACACCCATTTGAACAACCCGTCTTCAGAGTCAATCTGAAGATCATCTGAAGGTCAATCTGTCATCTGGCTTATGTGTCTCTTCTGACTTCATTTCATCATTGTTACAGGAAATGAAACTATAATTGTCATTATTTGCATCAGTTTCAATCTCATCGCCTTCACTATTTACTGAAAACTCTTCTGTCTGACAATCCAAAACACGCTCTCCTTTCACCCAAATTCATTCTAATCGTCACTCTTTGCTGCCTCCCATGAAATTTCTGTTTAATTTCAGTTAAATTTCAGTTTAAATCTCGCCTTATGACCTCTTCCTAGCCAATTTTAGGGATGTTGTAATTGTTTAGAATGCTAACCTGATTTAGAATATAATGATTGAAAAAATAAACATATTAGAAAAAGGTGTTTAATTTGAAAAGGTGTATATATATATATATATATATATATATATATATATATATATATATATATATATATATATATATATATATATTATATATATATATATATATATATATATATATATATATATATATATATATATATATATAATATATATATATATATATATATATATATATATATATATATATATATATATATATATATATATATATATATATATATATATATATATATATATATATATATATACATATATATACATATATATATATATATATATATATATATATATTATATATATATATATATATATATATATATATATATACATACATATATATATATATATATCTATATATATATATATATATATATATATATATATATATATATATATATATATATATATATATATATATATATATATATATATATATACACATATATATATATATATATACTACATAGCACCGGGCCCCGGCTTTCGGCTCGCGGCAGGCTTCTATATATGGATTCTCACTGTCGCTTGTCTTCGAAAAGCAGACATTTTGAGCCTTTTCTTGATGTCATGACGTCCAAATGGACCTTAAATGAGAAGTGGTGCCTTTATAAAATTACATGTTTTTTTATTGGACCTTTAACTTTTGCCTCGGCTCCTCTTTTGTCATTACGAAAGACATATTGCCGAACGTTTGTTTCTTTTAATTGTTCAGGTGGTGGGACAAAACCTTTTTTTCTTCCAACGATTTATCTAGTCCAGGTTTTTTGTTTTACAAGGTATGGAAGGCATTGACGACCACCTTTGTTTCTTTTAATTGTTCAGGTGGTGGGACCTGAACTTTTTCTTTTGCCTTGGTTATCTTCTGTCATTATGAAAGACATATCGCCGAACCTTTGTTTCTTTTAATTGTTAAGGTGGTGGGACAAAACTTCTTTTTCTTCCAACGATTTATCCAGTGCATATTTTTGATTTTCAAAAGTATGGTAGGTATTGATGATCTTATCCATATCAAAATCCAAAACCCAATAATCATCGAAATCATTTTTAATTTGTTTGGTTCTTTACACCTCGGCTTATCTTTCGTCATTATGAAATACATATCGCCAAACCTTTGTTTTTTTTACAAAGGTATGGGAGGCATTGGTGACCTTATCCATGTCAAAATCCCAAACACAATCATCGTCGCTATAATTTTCCATTTTGACACGTTTCGATTCTCGCTGTCCAGGTTGATTTTCATTGACCCGCTGCTCTTCATTTTCGACTCGCTCACTTGTTCGGTATCGTATGTCTTCTAATCGCGTGTGTCTTTGCTCTTCATTTTCATTTTTAACACGCTCTGATTGTTGTTTTCGCATATCTTCTAACCGCCCGTGTCTTTGCTCTTCATTTTGATATTTGACACGTTTTTAGATTTCGATTACTTCAGACAATTTAGCAATGGCCTTTGCTTTAGCTGTCAATATTGGTGTTGTCGTAATTGATGGTCCAGGTTGTTGAATTTCACATCTTATCACGTTTGATTGTTCAGGTGTCGGTTCCAAAGAATCATATATTAACTGTAACTGCAAATTTTCGTTTTTTGGGCCTTCCAACAGACATTATATTATATAGATAGCTATTACGTTGGAAACTCAACAATCTTATTTATGCTATGGATGATATCATATAAGAAAATGCTTGTATGATGCCATATATTATGTCATAAGAATTGCTTATATGATGTACTAACATAGTACATGACGTCATTTGTAAAAACCAAAATTAAGGCTCTTAACGAATTTTCTCAGACTTTAAACCTATCTAGATCGTTTTTTTATGCGAGAATATCGCAAGGTACCAATTATCCCCCAAAAATATGGAACCGTTTTTGAGAACATACATATATACACATATACACAATTATTGCTCACATATAAAGATAGTATATATATATATATATATATATATATATATATATATATATATATATATATATATATATATATATATATTATATATATATATATATATATATATATATATATATATATATATATATATATATATATATATATATATATATATATATATATATATATATATATATATATATATATATATATGTATATATATATATATATATATATATATATATATATATATATATATATATATATATATATATATATATATATATACATATATATATATATATATATACATATATATATATATATATATATATATATATATATATATATATATATATATATATATATATATATATATACATATATATATATATATATATATATATATATATATATATATATATATATATATATATATATCATATATATATATATATATATATATATATATATATATATATATATATATATATATATATATTATATATATATATATATTATATATATATATATATATATATATATATATATATTATATATATATATATATATATATATATATATATATCTATATATATATATATATATATATATATATATATATAAATATATATATATATATATATATATATATATATATATATATATATATATATATATATATATATATATATATATATATATATATATATATATATATATTTACATATACACGAGTATATATATTGTCCAGAGAGAAAGAGAGGGAGAGAGAGAGAGAGAAAGGGAGAGAGAGATAGAGGATATTTATAACAATTAGAACCATGGCGCTCCTTACTTTCAATGTTTTTTCTGTAAATTATGGTAGTTATCCCGTTGTGGCGTCGACCACCCAAAACAATAACGTCGTTTGATCCACCTAAGCGTCTGTCCGGACAAACACCATTTACTCCGTCACACTGTGGAGAAAAGTAAAATTAACACAGGGTTAGAGAATGCAGAAAGAGTATAGGCTTCAAAGTTGAATAAAAATTTTACCCTGCTTCACATTGTCTGTACCTTTGGCTTTTTTTTTATTAAAACCCCTCCCACCCCTCCCTCCACTCCAAACACACTTTTTGTTTTTGTTTTCCATAATGTTTTAAATTTTTTGCTGTTAATTTAATTTTTGGATTCTAATTTACGCTCATTTTTATTAATATTTTCTCTGTTTATTCAAAGATTGATTACCATATCGTGTTTATTTTTCTGCTATTTCAGACACTCTCTTCTAACTATGACTCAGTGAACTAATAAGAGCTTTTAGGGTTTTTACCCCTCGTAAGAGTCTATTCATTTGATTTTTTTTTCACAAGAAATGATATAGCAGGAATAAGCTTCTGATATTCTAGTTAGCCAAAATTCCAAGAGATTTATCTATTTTCAAGGCCAGCCACTGAGCGGACAACTAAAAGAAAATGACCAGGCTTCAGGTCAAACCTTTTTCACTTGAAATATTTTGTCATTATCCTTTAGATAGATCTTTGACGGAGTTATTATAGTAGACACAACTACAGAAGCTGCTAATTGGTATGCCATTTCATGCTCTTACCAAAACTCCAAAAAAGGCCACAAATTTATCAGGGATGCCATGCTTGGTTAAGTTTAAAAGAAGGACAAAAGTCCAATTTTTTCGAATTGGTGCACTTTAAGCCTCCAAGATATAAGTTTCTGTGTACTAATGCTCATTTTTCTTCGAATTTATAAGCTTTTCCCTTTATTTCCGAAAAACCAGAATTCTTCTTCGTTAGTAAAACAGGGTTTACAGTATCTGGGAGTCCACGAGCTAAAAATTCTCAGTTTGGGTTAAAAACAAATTAATATTTATTCAAGAAAGTGTTGCTTATTGCTTTTGTTGATGAGTATTGGAGGGGGGCGGGTCTATTTCTTGAAATAGACGCAGTAATGCAATAATCTGCCTGGATTTGTTTTCTGTTTTCACACTTTTTCACACAGAAATTCCATTAGGGGGGGGGGGGAGTCTAGAATCTCTATATTGCCTCCGTAGGGCCTTGATTAGGAGGAATGTTTTGATTGTCAAGACCGCTTCCCCCGTAACGCGAAAAAAAATAAAATAAGTAATTTTTGGCTACTTAATCGTAAGAAAAGACATATTCCATTGTCAAATCTCGGTCCTTAAAAAGATGGGCAACTAAGCTGAAATGATTCAAGGAGGTGGAAGGGGTTAGGATGTAAATATTCGAAATATGAAAATTATATAATATTTTTTTATATATATATAAAGGAATAGCATAAATTTTACGTACGTATGTTTTTTTATCTTCCAGGGGAATTCTCTATTTGGGTCCAAAAACCAGCATTTATTAAAATGCAAATTTAACAAGAAAATGAATGTTTTCAGAAAGCTATTCATTTTGGTTTGAATAATATCTTCTATACTCAAAAAGCAACTTGGCATATCTCCTTAAGCTGAAACGAGTGTTTTTAAGAAAGCAATTTTTACGGGTAAACACTTTCAAAGATCCCCATGTTTTCCCGAAGTTTGTAAACACTAGGACCTGTGATTAAGCAAACGGTTTGGCATTTATCTCTTCCTGGTTGTCATGGAGTTAAATCCCTGATCTTCAAGATTCCCGTAAAGGGATGAGGATCTTAAATAAGTCTCTCTGTCATCCTTGTCATATTATCCTTGTAATAAATCTTTAGGTATTGAATGCAAATTGAACTGTGAATGTGGACTTTTCTCGTTATTGAAGTATTAACATAGAGTTTACTCTTTAATACGGGTGGCTGAAAAGACCCCTGAGAGTGAAGACTGATCCCGTTGGACTAACTCATTCATGGTCCCCGCTGTCTATTTTACTGTGAAATATGTGTCATGAGCTTCAGTGTATAAAAATAATCCTATACTGGGCCCTTTCAGGCTCTTTCCTAAAGATTTTGAGCCCTTTCCCAATTTTATCCCTCTCCTGACCGCCCTGGTGGCTGGAACCTAGCGTGTTGAGTTCCATCAAACCTTCAGATATTTATTAAAGAAAAAGGATTATTTTTCAACATATAGTTTACTTTATAGAACGCAGCCTTAGGGGGGGGGGGTCGTTCATCCCTAACAGTGCATAGAAATAGGCCTCTCGCACTGTGGATAGAACTAGAAAGCGTGCTTTAGGGTCATTACTTAGAAAAACGATGCCCTTGGACGGATTCTCAAAAGAGAGTGCAAGCGATGCTTCTTCTTGATAAAGTCTCATTAAAATTTGTTAAGAAATTTGTTACTTTTTGTATTCTAGCGTCTTTGAGATTTATGTTGATTTTACAATAAAATTAAAAAGTCTTAACATTTGTTTTTCTATGATTTTGAAAGTTCCATAGTTCAAAGTTCTATACTTTAGTTGAATCTCAAAAATGTTTACGTTTTGGTCTAATCTGAGTTAACCAATGTTAAGTTCTCCCCACACCAAATAGAATTACGAAAAAAAAGCAAAACGTTTGATAAAACAAACATGCTGTGCTTCATAGCTAGACTTACCGCTAAAAGTAAGACAAAATTTGAGAGAATCTTCTCAACCCCTCCCACTCTGAGTAATGATTAAGATCATGAACATACTTTCTGTTATTCCTTCTTCTTGTTACTATAATAATTGCACTGAAGAACGTGAAAAAAGTTTGATTTATGAATAACGTGTTTGCTTCACGGCAGAAATGGTAGATTCGAGTACATAAGTAGGATTTTGCGGGGGGGGGGGGGAGAGGAAACTTTAAAAAAGCGCTTAATTTTTTTTCTTAATTTTTCTTATGTTTTACTAGTTGGAAAAAATGCGTGGGGGGGCACAGCCCTCCCCCCTAGATACGAGCTTGTTGAGACACTTTGTACTTACCTGCAGTGTGGACTGTTATATATTGACATGTCAAGATGTGGGATTTAGCAAAACAAGGCCAAAAATGAGATAAAACTTTCCTACAATTTAATGGTAAACAATATTCTTTGATTTTATTGGTTTGTGACTGTGAAAAATTTTACCTCGTCAATCACATTATTTCTTAAGTTTAAGCAAGACAGGGAAGCCGACACATTTTAAAAACCTGATTAAATTCTGTGTGAAATTTTTAGCAATTAAAAAGAACGAAAAAAATGAGTCACAAGACTTTTACTAGTATACTCTCTGTGTCTAATTGTCAAACTAATGAACCGTCCTTCGTAAGACTTCCCACTGTTAAGCATACGGCTATGGTCCACATTTGTGTCATAAAAAATTTATATAGTCCCGGAGTTAATTTTAGTAGCATTTTCCATTCCATCACAAATAAGTGATTTGTTTTATAAATTATATTCAAAAATCCAAAGAGTTCTCAATCTGACTGTGGCAATTCAAAAACTTGGTATGTGTCACGGCTTGTGAGATGGTAGCTCAACAAGCTGTTAGCTCAAATGAGAAGCTGAACTAAAGCTCGTTTCAAAAAAAATGAACGCCATCTATTCTTATCTAGATAGATCTTTAGGTTTTTTTTCTCTCTGTACCAGTAGCAACGGCTGGCAGGAAAGCTTATACTTGTCAGCTCTCTTGTATAGGTGTTTTTGCTTTTATAAGTTTATTGCGTATGCATTTTTTTCCGACCACACGGCCCTTCTATAACGAAGAAGTAAAAGTTCAAATAGGAATATGTCCTTTTATTAGACAGTGAAAAACAGATAAAAAAGTTCTGCATATTTCAAACACATACATGAGTGATCGCTATCAGCAGATATGTATGTGGTCGAAATATCCAGAACTTTTTGTATCTGTTTTTCTCTATCGAATAAAAGGACTTATCATTCCTAGCTGAACTTTTAACTGTTCTTTATAATTTTATTTCTTGCTGTTGGCATCAGTAGGCGAAAAATAAGCTGTTTTGGGGGTTAAAAGCATTTTCATTGTTTAATTTTTATCTGTAGTTGCAATAGCAGTTAGAAGCAAAAGTACTGCTTTTATAGCTTTGGTCATTGGTATTTTGATTATGTGGGGTGGCGCATGGGTGGCGCAAACTTTGCAGAGTGTAATTTGTTTCAACCCATATGAAAGCATTGAAAATCTGCGTGTGTTCAGTTTACTTTTTTTTCGGCTTATGTTATGCATTCATGATCGTTTTGTCTCCAGTACCTTTATTGGTTTTTAGAGCTTTGATTTTCTGGAAAAGTATTCTGGAATTGCATGGAAAGTAGAGTTTTCAAAATCAAAATCTATTTGCTGCGTCTCATAAGAGTAAAAACTTACTTTGTGCAATGGTTAGTTGTTATGAACGGCTGGAAACTCCAAAAAGTTCAGCTTGTTACTCTCCTGTTCAATTTATTTTTTGGATCATAACGTCTTCTGAATTACTGAGATTCCCGATAAACGACTGTTCAGCTCACGAATTACACATTGATATTGTGCGTCAGGCCTATGCCATTTCATCTTGTTGTTCTCTTGAACAGTTTCTAGTGTGCAACATAACACCTTTTTCAGTTATCACGATTACTGTGTCAGACGCACCCTAGTAGAAAATGAAATCTATCCCATTGTAATCCCAGACAAGGGATCGTTGCATGCAGCGTCATATGCAACCTAGTAAAGATCAAACTCTAGCCCATATTAAACGAAAATTTAAAAATGTGTTAAAGAAAACTGTCAAGTGAGGAAAAATTTTCATTTGGAGCTAATTTAGGAATGATAAATATTATTTAGATTAATTTCAATGGTAAAAGTTTATTACGAAAACATATTTAAGGAAATTTCGATAGATCGCCCGAAAGCCATCGAAAATGGTGCCATGTCAAAATGAAAATTACACCAGTGGAATCACCAAAGCTGAAAACTCAATAAACCCAAATAGAATATTTACAGTTCCCCATCTTAAGAAACAAAATCACTTTTTCGGATGGGAAGCAGTGATGTGTCTTTTTTCCACTTTTTTTGTTCCTGCTAGTGGGACACTGAAACGTCATATATGTTTAAGAGCTCACTTGAAAGCCACTTTTTATATCTACGTGTTTTTTTTTATGAGGAGCAAAACTTCCGATTAAAGACTGTCGGCATAACAGCTTTCCCATGAACAGCGGACACGTTCTCTTGCTATGTTTTGTCAAACAGTTCGTGGTAACGAACTGTAAGTAAGGAGCGACCCGGCTCAATAGTAACCAAAACTAAAAAGACGGAATTTTAATAACAGAAGATACATCAAAAGAATTAGATTTTTATGCTGATTTCAAATATATAAGTTTTATAAAGTTTAGTCTTACCCATTAAAAGTTCCGAGCCTGAAACAATTTGCCATATTTTCGAAAAAGGGGAGACACCCCTAAAAGTTTAAAATCTTAATGAGAATCAAACCATCATATTCAACGTATCAGAGAACCCGACTGTAGAGGTTTCAAGCTCCTATCAGCGAAAATGTGGGATTTTGTATTTTTCGCCAGAAAAAAGATCACGGATGCGTGTTTATTTGTTTTTTTTTTGTTTTTTTTTTTTTTCCAGGAGTGATCATATCGATCCAGTGGTCATAAAATATTGTGAGAGGGATCATTCTAACGGAAATTAAAAGTTCTAGTGCCCGTTTTAAGTGACCAAAAAAATTGGAGGGCAAATTGGCCCCCTCCCACACTCATATTTTCCCGAAGTCACCCGGTCAAAATTTTGAGATAGCCATTTTGTTCAGCATACTTCAAAATATAATAAATATGTTTTTCACGATGACTTAATCCCCCACAGTCCACAGGGGAAGGGCTGCAAGTTATGAACTTTGCCCACTGTTTACATATAGCATTTGTTATTTGGAAATATGCAGACATTTCAGGAGGGATTTTTTCTGGTGTTTTTTTTTTGGGGGGGGGGGGGTTCGGAGGAGGGGTTTATGTGGGAGGATCTTTCCATGAAGGACATTTTCATGGGAGAAGGGACATTTCTATGAGGGACTTGCCGGATTTCCCAGCAGTATTTAAAAACGATCAGATATTGAAGAAAAAAACAAGTTTTTTCAACTGAAAGTAAGCAACGACATTAAAACTTCAAACAAACAGAAACTACTCAGTATATGAAAGGGGCTGTCCCCTCCTAAACGCCTCACTCTTTACGCTAAAGTTTTTTATTGTTTTAAAAAATAAAATTGTGAGACGGAGTCAAACCTTAAGTGTAAAGAGCGAGGCGTTGAGGAGGGGACAGCCTCTTTTATATACGGAATAATTTCTGTTCGTTTTAAGTTTTAATGTTGCTCCTTACTGTCAGTTAAAAAAAACTTGTTTTGTCATTATTTAATAGCATAATGAATCTGAATTAATACAGAACAGGAAATCCCGATGAAAGGACTGTACACGTCACAGATTACATATGAATATTATACGTCAGACTACGTCATTTTTGTCATTGGAATAAATAAATAACAGCCTCGTTCTCAGAATCTTTACATCTTTTCAATGGAGTCTGAAGGTCTTTTTTCCACAAGGGAACTTACTTTATTTGCATTTCTAGGATTCAATAATGCAAACGCAGTTGAAACTAATCACCTCCTTTCTTCAAAAGACATGAACTCAATAGGGGATAGGCTTCTAAAGGGGTTTTTGCTTTTAATCGATCCGATTTAATGCTAAATAATGCTTAGAAATAGATAATATAGTTACCAGAATGTCATAATTATATCTGAATGAATCTGTAAGAATAACTATAATTATTCTGTCAGGGTTTTCAGGTTAGTGAACATTCGGCTAAACAGAAATACTACATTAATAAACATTAACAGAACATTAACAAGAATTCACCTATGTTCGGGCAACATTGGGATTAACGTTACTCATTCTCTGCAACCCAAAACATATTTCCTATGACTTCAATGTTTGCTTTGTCAAATAAATACAAAGCATAATAAGCCAAGGGAAAAAGCATAGAATAGTGGCTTTTGAGTAACTTGAAGTTGTTGTGGTTAAGCATATGAAACTTTTGGGAATAGACTTACATCTATAAATACTTGGGCCCAGTATTTCTTGGGCCGTAGAAATAACATGCTACTGGTGGTTGTTTGGTGATGCTTTATTGATTGTGATTTTTGTTGTGATTTTACAGTTCCTGCGTCCACGTCTTCCTTACTCGTGAGGTTTAACGATTTAGTTGAGATCATTATATTCATTATCCTAACTCATATGATAGGATAATATATTGTTTTATATCAAAAAGCCATCACTTGCTCTGAAAACAAAATGTACTTTGTAAGAAACACTTTTTAATTCAGCGCTAACAACGCTGTGTCAAAAAAAAGAAAAAACTCCAATAGATACATTCTATTTAAGAACCTCAAAATACCCTCCTGAAATTCAGTATAAACTTGGGACGAATTCCTTCTTTCAGTAATTAATTAAAAAAAAAACTCCGAAAAATAAGTTTTTCAAAGGAAAGTAAAAGCCATTTTAAACTTAAGCTCAGCAGATACAAATATTTGTTAAAATTCAAACTCAAAACGACCAGAAATTACTATTAATCCTTAACTGGCAGGGTGGGGTCTATTAGACCCCAGTGCACAGTGTTTTATCGATCTCGTACCACCGGGTATAGATAGGAGGTTGATATCACGTGTATTCTTTGGACCAGTTGAGCTCTAAAGCTTGGTGAAAGAACATCCTGAAATCATTATAGGTGCATAGACACAGGGCTCTGGGGTCCGACAGACCGCACCCTGCAGTTTGCGTAACTTTTTTGTGGCTTAGCTGAGAAATTATGTTTGATTTTTTATAAGCTTTTTAGAGGACAATGACTTTCGTTTTAAGTTATTTAAAATAGTACCAGGCTAGACCCTTTCAGAATTTAATTTATAGGTATATTATAAAAAAGACAAGGTCGTTTGTCTTGCCAGATATGAGGAATATTGTGATTGGCATTTGAAAATGCATCAGAAAAAAATACCAACAGAATTAAATTAAACTTTCTTTTATTATTATAATGTAAACTTTGTGTGACTTTAGCTGATGCAGCGCCCTTTAGCTGGCGAAATAAGTTGCTGTATTTCAAAACACAACAAAAAGTTGTTTTGGTATAAGAGTCTCTACTGTGATCTTAATTATTTTTTATTTGTAATACTTGGATCTTTCCCTAATACTTTGGGAGTCGTAATGAGTCAGAAGAGGAAAATATTTATATATGCAAAGTTCGGTCAAGGGCTAAAAGGGGTTTAAATCCTTGAAATATGCTCTTAACATGTGCCTATTTTTAAACCAATTGTTGCAAAATTTTGAGAACGGGCTCATTTAATGAGAACCTTCCAAGTTTCGAGTGTCATATGTGATTTACATCCGGGAGGGAAAGGTTTAGGTTTCTACTGAACCTTTTTTAGTTTATTTCTGTAGAAGAATTCCAATTTTTTCGTTTTTAGGAGCTGAAACAGAGAATTTATAGATAGAATCTTGTCTAATACGAAACATCTGTCGTGCCAGACGGATGCCACGAACAAGCCAAAGACTTCTTACAGAGGATTATATCCTCAACGTTCTAGAAGACGAGGACCTAACAACCAGTGAAGATGACGGGAACGATCCAGACTTCATCGACAAGAGCGTTGATTTGAGTTCTTTAGGGGGTACAAGCGAAGAAGATGACGAACAGGCAGTCGAGAGACAATCAGGTGACGATGAGGAAGATATTCCTCTTGCTAAGCGAATTCGAAAGAACCAGCAGAGGAAGAATAGAAATAAGTCCTTCTTCATTGGCAATGATAGGTGAACAAAGTGGAACAAGTCTGAGCCACCTCAAATCCATACTAGATCCTGTAATCTTGTTATGCAGTTTCCAGGTCTCAAAGGTCATGCTTGAGAACAGAGACCTAAAGCTCCTGAAAAGGCTTGGGAACTTTTCATCACAGCCGAGATTCTTGAGAAGCTCATCCTTCACACCTATGCGAAGGTTGACGAGTACCGTCTTCGTTATGACTTTAGCATTGCAGATAAGCAAACGTACTTGAACCCAGTTGACGTCACAGAGATGCGAGCCTTTTTAGGCCTTCTGTATCTCTCTGGAGTATTCGAGTCGGGCAGTGAGGACTGCGAAGGTCTTTTTGCAGCTGATGGAACTGAGAGGGACATTTTCCGCGCTACGATGGGCCTGAAGCGGTTCCAGTATTTGGAAAACTGTCTTCGGTTTGATAACAGGCACACAAGACACGAAAGAAATGGACCTCTAGCTCCCATCAAAGAGTTTTTTGACCTCTTTATCGAAAACTGCAAAGCAAATTACTCACCAGGCGAGTACTTGACGATTGATGAAATGCTGGTTTCATTTAGAGGACGGTGCAAATTTTAGATGTACATTCCCCCAAGACAGAACAAGTATGGAATATAAATTCAATGCCTAGCAGATTCGAAGACACTCTATTTGTATAATGCATTTGTCTACACCGGAAAGGAAGCAACTATGGTTGAAATCAAGAATGCTTTAGTTCCAACGCGAACTGTCATGACCCTTGTCGATCACTTGAAGGGCACAAAACGCAACATTACAGCCGACAACTGGTTCACTTCCATAGAGCTTATAGAAATGCTCAGCTCCTTGGGAATTACCTACGCAGGCACAGTGAAAAAGAACAAAAGAGAAATCCCACCCCCTTTCCTCGCTAGTCGTACAAGGGAGCCCAACTCTTCCATCTTCGGGTTTAGAGACCATCTGGCCCTAATGTTGTTTGTTCCAATGAAACTCAAAGCTTTAATTCTCGCTTCGTCGATGCACTTTTCAGCAGGTATTGATCACGAAAGTACTAAACCAGAGATAATCATGCCGTACAACGCAACAAAAAGTGGAGTAGACTGTCTAGGTTAAAAGTGTTCCAATTACACGACTAGCCGACGCACGAGAAGATGGTCCGTGATGGTGTGGCATGCGATAATGGATTTAACTGGAATCAATTGCAACGTCATTCTGAGTTACTCAAGACCCCAAGAAAATGACTTAACCCGAAGGAAAATGTTGATAGAGCTAGGAAGATGCCACACCGACCCACAAATTAGGATCAGAGCAACTCTTCAAACGATCCCACGAGAACTGCGTTTTTTGATCGACAACATTACAAGATTTTCAGCTGAGAATGTCCCCCAGGTGTCTTCTTCATGTTCCAAGGACCGAAAAGGTCGTTCCGTCATTTGCCCCTTAAGGAAGGACAGAAAATCAAAGTATACCTGTTGTGCATGCAAAAAAAGTGTGTGTATTGAACATGTCAAGTTCCAGTGCCTCAAATGCAAACACTGGAATGATCTTTGAATTTTAGTGTCTCTATCTTATACATCTGAGTGTGTCGTAAGCGAAAGGGCAATAAACTTAAATCGGTATTTCTTTTTATTTTTTTAAACTGGGGTCCAGCAGACCACGCCCTGCAGTTAGTGTAACTTTTCCACCTTCCAGTTAAGGATTAAAGAATAAATGAAACCCAAAACGAACAGAAATCAAATAAACAATCAAAGGAAAAAACATACAACAAGTAATAATATAATTGAATAAATAGATCTTAAAGCGAGTAATGCTTAGATTGAATATGAAAATCAAGCTTAACACGAAAAAAAAAAATTTTGCTATTGAGGTATAAATGAAGCTTAAAACGAACAGAAATTAAATAAATAATCAATGCAAACAAACATACAATAGATATTAATGTAAATGAATAAATAAATCTTAAAACGAGTGAAACTGAGACTGAATATGCAAATAAAGCTTGAAAGGAACAAAAAACAGTAAAAAAAAAAGAGTTTAAGTATCGCCTCCTTCTCTCACTGTAAAAGTCTAAAACCTACTGCTTCATTGGCGCTTTACTGAAAACAAATTCCATTATAAGTATTTTCTTTTGTACTTAATATTGAAAATAAACATTAAACTTACCGTAAAATGTTGAACTGATTTTTTTTTCAGCAATTAATATCATCATACATCAAATATTCAGTTTAATGTATTAGTTCTTTCTAAAGCTGTTCAAGACCAATATAGTTTCACAACAAACAAGAGTTTGGATACTTGCCCCTTCCCTAACTGTAAATGAAAGCCAAAAGCCTACTACGTCATTGGCGCTTAACTGAAAACGAATTATATTACAAATATTCTCTTTTCCAGTTCTTACAGCATTGAAAATCAAAATAAAATTACAGTGAAATAAATTCTTGAACTGATGGATCTTTCAACATTTATTATCATTATACATCAAATATTCAATATGATGTTGTTTATACTTTACAAGACTGTTCAAGACACATATAGTTTTCAGTAAAATTCCAATGACGCAATAATTGCCTACTGCGTCATTGGCGCTTAACTGAAAGCGAATTATATTACAAATATTTTCTTTTCCAGTTCTTACAGCATTGAAAATAAAAATAAAATTACAGTGAAATAAATTCTTGAACTGATGGATCTTTCAACATTTATTATCATTATACATCAAATATTCAATATGATGTTGTTTATACTTTACAGGACTGTTCAAGACACATATAGTTTTCAGTAAAGCACCAATGACGCTGTAGGTTTTGGACTTTTACAGTGAGAGAAGGAGGCGATACCCAAACTCTTGTTTGTACTGATTTTTGCTCGTTTCAAGCTTGATTTGCATATTCAATTTAAGTTTCACTCGTTTTAAGATTTATTTATTCACTTACATTAATATCTATTGTATGTTTGTTTGCATTGATTGTTTATTTAATTTCTGTTCGTTTTAAGCTTCATTTATACTTTAATAACAAAATATTTTTTTTCGTTTTAAGCTTGATTTTCATATTCAATCTAAGCATTACTTGCTTTAAGATCTATCTATTCAATTATATTATTACTTGTTGTATGTTTTTTGCTATCATTGTTTATTCAATTTCTGTTCGTTTTGGGTTTCATTTATTCTTTAATAGTAATTTCTGTTCGTTTTGAGTTTGAATTTTAACATGTATTTGTATCTGCTGAGCTTAAGTTTAAAATGGCCTTTACTTTTCTTTGAAAAACTTATTTTTCGGAAGTTTTTTTTTTTTTTAATTAACTTTATTCGTTTTTGATTGCAAACAGTTTCAAGTTTTAAAAATTCCTTATTTCAAAATCAAACTTAAAAAAAAATCAATTGTCCATCAAAGTATCAAACCTAATTTCAAGGTAACAATATCAAAGTGACAAAATGGGTTTGTGTCAATCTCGGACTTTTTATTATCTGATGTTTGATTTTTTTTTTTTTTTTAACAAAATGGCTATCTCAAAATTTCTATCGGATGGGTTTGGGGGAAAACAAAGGGGGGGGGGGTGTAATTGTTCTTCGGTCTCTTTTGACTCTTTAAAAGTGAATTATAACTTTCTATTCTCAATCAAATGAGACCTCTCTGAAGTTTATATGAGCTTCCCTTCTAAAAGAACCATATATACCCCCAGAGTATAACTTACAACGCCTGTCCCTGGGCACTGGGGGAGAGTTTCAACCCCGGAGTTTTAATGCCTCATGTTTGAACTGTTTTTAACAAGATGGTCAACTCAAATTTTTATCGGATGGGTTTATCCATCCGATAAACCCAAAGGCGTGGAGGGCGGGAGGGGCTAATTGCCCTGTGATATTTTTTTACTCTGAGAAAATGAACTAAAACTTTTAATTTCAATTCAAGTGAGCCCTCTCTGAAGTTTATACGAGTATCCCTTTCATAAGAACAATATACGGCCCCAGGACATAGCTTACAATGCCTGCCCTCCGGGCCCTGGGGGGTTGTTTCGACACCGGAGTTTTTGTTATCTGACCTTTGAACTATAAAAATGGCTATCTCAAAATTTGTATCGGATGGGTTTGGGGAAAAAAGGCGTGGCGGGGACCCTCCGATCTCTTTTGACTCTTAAAATATGAACTAGAACTTTAAATTTCCATTCAAATCAGCCCTCTCTGAAGCTTATACGAGCATCCCTTCTATAAGAACCATACATGCCCCCAGGGTATAACTTGCAACGCCTGCCCCCGGGCCCTGGGTGGTTGTGTCGACACCGGAGTTTTTTTTTATCTGACCTTTGAACTATTTTTAACAAAATGGCTCTCTCAAAATCATTGTCTGATGTATTTGGGGGAAAGAGGGCGAGGGAGGGTAGTTGCCCTCTGATCTATTTTGGCTCTTAAAAAATGAACTAGAAATTTCAATTTTCAATCAAATAAGCCCTCTCTGCAGTTTATACGAGCATCCCTTCCACAACAGCTGTATATGCCCTCCGGGGCATATACAATAACTTACAACGATTAACCCGGGCCCTGAAGGATTGTGTCGTCCCCAGAGCTTTCGTTAAATGATCTTTGAACCGTTTTGAAAAAAAATGGCTATCGGATGGGTTTGAGGTAAATAGGACGTGGAGAGTGGGGGTGTTAGTTGCCCTCCAATCTCTTTTGACTCTTAAAAAGTGAATGAAAACTTTCAGTTTCCAATCATATGAGCCTTCTCCGAAGTTTATGCGAGCCTCCCTTCTATAAAACAATATATGCCCCCAGAGCATTACTTACAGCGCCTGCCTCCGGACCCTGGGGGGTTGTGTCGACCCCGGAGTTTTTATTATATGATCTTTGAACTATTTTTGAAAAAATGGCTATTTCAAAGTTCTTATCGGATGGGTTTGAGGAAAAAAGGCCATGGAAGGGGGGATAGTTGCTCTCCGATAACTTTTGACTCTTTACGACTGAACTAGAATTTTCAATTTCCATTCAAATGAGTCCTCTCCGAAGTTTATACGACGTGGAGAGTGGGGGGAGGGTTAGTTGCCCTCCGATCTCTTTTGACTCTTAAAAAGCGAAAGAGAAATTTCAATTTCCAATCATATGAGCCCTCTCTGAAGTTTGCACGAGCATCCCTTTCATGAAAACTATATATGCCCCCAGAGCATTACTTAAAACGCCTGCCTCTGGGCCCTGGGGGTTTTTGTCGAACCTGGAGTTTTCATTATATGATCTTTGAACTATTTCGAAAAAATGTATATCTCAAAGTTCTTATCGGATGGGTTTGACGAAAAAAGGGCATGGAAGGGGGCCTAGTTGCCCTCTGGTATCTTTTGACTCTTTAAAACTGAACTAGAACTTCCAATTTTCAAACAAATGAGCCCTCTCCAAAGTTTATACGAGCATACCTTTCATAAGAACCATGTAGACCCCCAGAGCAATACTTACAACGCCTGCCCCGGGCCCTGGGGGGTTGCGTCGATACAGGAGTTATTCTTATCTGATCTTTGGACTATTTTTAACGAAATGGTCATACTTAAAGGAGTTTTTGTTATATAATCTTTGAACTATTTTGAACAAAATGGCTACCTCAAATTTTTGTCTTATGTATTTGGTGAAAGGGGCTTGGGGGGCTTGTTGCCCTCCGATCACTTTTGACTCTTAAAAAGGTCACTATAACTCCCTATTTCCAGTCAAAAGAGCCCCCTTTGAAGTTTATACGAAGACCCCTTCTGTATGAAGAGCCTCTGGGGAAAAAATAAATGGAGTGTGGGGGGAGATTAGCTGCCCTCCGATCACTTTTGACTCTTAAAAAGTGAATTGAAACCTTCAGTTCCCAATGAAATGAGCCCTCTATGAAGTTTATACGAGCATCCCTTCCATAACAACCATATATGCCCCCAGGACGTACTTTACAACGACTACCCCCGGGCCCTGGGGGGCTGTGTCGACCCCAGAGTTTTTTCCCTGAAATTTGAACTACTTTTAACAAAATGTCTATCTCATAATTTTTATCTGATGTAATTAGGGTGTGGAGGGAGGGGGTTAGTTGCCCTCCGATCTCTTTTGACTCTTAAAAAGTGAACAAGAATTTTCAATTTCCAATCAAATAAGCCCTCTCCAAAGTTTATACAAGCATCCTTTCCATAAAAACAATACATGCCCCCAGAGCATAACTTACAACGCCTGCCTCCGGGCCTTGGGGGGTTGCGTCGACACAGGAGTTTTTCTTATCTGATCTTTGAGCTATTTTCAATGAAATGGCTATTTTAAAAATTTTATCGGATGGTCTTGGGAAAAAAGATGTATGTTGGGGGGGGGGTGTAGTTGCCCTAAGGTATTTTTCGATCCTTTAAAAGTGAACTAAACTAGAACTTTAAATTTACAATCAAATGAGCCCTCTCTGAAGTTTTTACGAGCATCCCTTTCATAAGAACCATATAAGCTCCCAGGACAACGCTTACAACGCCTATCCCCCAGACCCTGGGGAGTTGTGTTGACACCGGAGTTTTTGTTATCTAATTTTTGAACAATTTTCAAAAAGCTGGCTATCTAAAAATTTGTAGCGGATTGGTTTGGGGAAAAAGGGATTGAGGGGGGGGGCTAGTTGACCTTAAGTCTCTTGACTCTTAAAAAGTGAAGTAGAACTTTCAATTTCCAATCAAATGAGCCCTCTATGAAGTTTATACGAGCATCTCTTTCAGAAGAACCGTACATGTCTTTAGGGTATAACTTAGAAGGCCTTCCCCCAGGCCCTGGGGGGTTGTATTGACATCGGAGTTTTTCTTATCCGATAATTGAACTATTTTTAACAAAATGTCTATCTCAAAATTTTCATCACATGGGTTTGGAAAAAGAAGGCGTTGGGGGGAGGGCGGGGGGCTAGTGGCCTTCGGATCTCTTTTGACTATTAAAAATTGAGCTCGAACTTTCAATTTCCAATCAAATTAGCTCTCTCTGAAGTTTATACGAGCATCCCTTTCATAAGAACCATATATGCTCCAGGGCATAGCTTACAACGCCTGCCCCCAGGCTTTGGGGTGTTGTGTCGACACAAGAGTTTTTATTATCTGACTTTTGAACAATTTTTAACTTAAAGACTATCTCAAAATTTTATCGAATGCATTTGGGGAAAAATCGGCTTGAGGGGGGGGCTACTTACCCTCTAATCTGTTTTGACTCTCGAAAACTGAACTAGAACTTTCAATTTTCTATCAAATGAGCCCTCTCTGAAGTTTTTACGAGCATCCCTTCCATAAGAACCACATATTCCCCCAGGGCATAGCTTACAACGCCTGCCCTCGGGCACTGGGGGGCTGTGTCAACCCCGGAGTTTTCGTTATATGGTATTTGAACTATTTTTAAAAAATGGCTATCTTAATGTGCTTTGAGTGATCGGGGCTAGTTGCCCTGGAATCCCATTTGGCTCATAAAAAAGAAACCAGAACTTGCAACATCTAATCAAATGAGCCACTTCTGAAGTTTATATGGTCTCTTCTTACATAAAAACCATATATATCCTGGGGCATAGCTTAAAACACTTGGCTTGGGGCTCTGGGGGTTTGTGCCAACCTCGAAGTTCTTATTATCTGATGTTTGAACTATTTTTAACAAACTGGCTATCTCAAAATTTTTATTCGATGGGTTTTGGGAAATAAGAGCGTGGAGGGGGGCTCATTGCCCTTCGATCTCTTTTAATTCTATGAAAGTGAACTAGAACTTTCAATTTTAAATCAAATGAGCCCTCTCTGAAGTTTATACGAGCATCCCTTCTAGAAGAACCATATATGCCCCCAGGGCTTAACTCATAACGCCCGCCCCTGGGCCCTGGGGGGGGGTGTTTTGACACCAGAATTTTGTTTTATGATCTTGGAACTATTTTTAACGAAATAGCCATCTCAAAATTTTTATCGGATGCATTTGGGAAAAAAGGGTCTGGGGGGAGGATCTGGTTACCCTCCGACATCTTTTGACGCTTACAAAGTGAACTAGAACTTTCGATTTCTAATGAAATGCGCCCTCTCTGAAGTTTATACGAGCATTCCTTCCATAAGAACCATATATGCTCCCAGGGCATAACTTATAACCCTTGCCCCGAAGACTGTGGGGGAAGTGTCCTTCTCAAAGATATGATTTCCAGAACTTTCAACTACGTTGAAATAAATGATCGGATGTGTTTGGGGAAATGGTGGGCGTGGAAGGGGTGCTAGTTGCATTCAAATCACTTTCGACTATTAAAAAGGGAACTAGCCGTTTACCTTTCCAATTGAATGGGCCCTTTCTGAAGTTTCTACGACAATGCTTTCTATAAAAACTCTATATGCCCCAAGGGCATAACTTACAATCCTTGCCCTGAGGGCTGTGGGGGGTTCTTATCCTCAGAGACCTAATTTCCAGAATTTTCAACTACGTTGAACAAAATGGCTATCTCAAAATTTTTATTGGATGTGTTTGGGGGAATGGCGGGCGTGAGAGGGGGGTTAGTTGCCCTCCAATCACTTTCGACTATGAAAAAGGGCACTAGCCCTTTGAATTTCCGATCGAATGAGTCCTTTTTGAAGTTTTTACGACAAAGCTTTCTATAAAAACCTTAGATACCCCCAGGGAATAACTTACAACCCGTGTCCTGAGGGCTGTGGAGAGACTGTGCTCCTCAAAAACATAATTTCTATCTGGAAGTCAACTACGTAGAACAAAATGGCTATCTCAAAATTTTGATTGGATGTGTTTGGGAAAGTGGTGGGCGTGGAAGGGGTGTTAGTTGCCTTCCCATCACTTTTGACCTTTAAAAAGGGCACTAGAAATCTGGATTTCTAATCGAATGAGCCCCTTTTGAAGTTTATACGACGACCCCTTCTATATGACATGCCTCTGGGAATAAAAAATAATTTCAGAGTGATTAGAAGCTTCACCGCTCCACTTTTACCAGTTATAAGAAATAACTTCAAAAGCACGACGAGCCCTAATACCCCTCTAACATCTCTTTGTACGTGCATGTACGGAGTATAAATAAAATAGGTAAATGTTCTGCAATTATATTCCTTTTCTTTTATATTTTAAGAGCTACCTAGTAAAAAGTGGTATTTATCTCCAAATACAACTAGAGGGGAGTACACAAAGAAAACATTATATTGTCACGTTGACTATAGTCTAGAATCACAGCTGTTCGTAAAGGGAAGGGGGCAACCGGAGCAATTTCCCTGGGTGCCATGGCTTTGGAGGGTGCTGTGGCAGGGGAATTGCCCACTTTTATTCAATTTTTCACTTTGATTCGTTTTTTTTTTTTCTTTTATTTGAGTTGGAAGGTGGGGGCTGTAATTAATTTTGTCCCGGGTACCACCAACCCTAGGAACGGCTCTGATTCTAGATATATATAGAATGAGAGAATCTATAGAGTCTATAGATAATCTAGAATCTATAGAGAATCGAGAATCTATAGAGAATTTAGAGAGTCTATATATATATATATATATATATATATATATATATATATATATATATATATATATATATATATATATATATATATATATATATATATATATATATATTATATATATATATATATATATATATATATATATATATATATATATATATATATATATATATATATATATATATATATATATATATATATATGTATATATATATATATATATATATTTTTAAGAATGTAACAGTTATCCATAACAACTAATTTGTGCAAGACAATTTGCGTGATTTGATGGGAAGTATAAAAAAAAAATCTGAGAAGTCATGACTAAAAAACAAGTTCCATTAAGTTGTACCTTGCGTTGACTTTTGTAGAAAAATACATTGTTACAATTTGAGTTTTAGTGGTGGGATACCCCTTTTCTTAGGTTAAAGTTCTTAGTTCTTCGTACTCGAGGCTTAGGGTAATTTTTTTGCCTACTTCTGTTTCTCTTTCTAATCCAATTTATGTTAGTCACGGGGTGACTAAACCCTTACCTTAAAATCTAGGAACTGCTTTTTGTTGGATATACAGATTACGTTACTTTAAAGAGTCATTTTAGAGCTAGTCTAAATAAGAATTTTGATTCCCTTTTCTAGTCAGATTGAAAAACTTCAATATTTTCTCCGTAATCTTATTGAAAAAGAAGAATTAATTTGCAATAGAGATATTTCATTTCCAGTTTCTAATGCTCTTATCTATCTTAGGCTGCTCTATTGAGCTTCAGATCTAGATACTAAGCCCATACTTTTTACATTAAAAAAACATATAAATAAATTAAAAACACATTTGGTAAATAATGTGACTACGTGATATTCATTTTTATCCTTATTCGTGATATTTTAGGCTTTCGTTTTAATACAGTAGTCCTCCGCATGTTCTTTATTTTTTTTTCAGATTTTAAATTTTAGTGTTTTTATCAATTCGAGTTCATATCTTAAATACTGTAAATTTGCACTTAATTTTTAATTGGTCTCAGTAACATTGAGAAAATCCCAAGATTTAAAAATAATAAGTTGTTGGAAATAGCTAATATTAAAACAGATTTGCCGTAAATCGGAAAAATCTTCCGTCTATAACATTTTCCCTTTTTCCAGAAATCGATAAACACTTCTAATTATTTCCTAATTATTTTTACTCATTTTTATTTGATGCATTCTATTCAGTTAATATTCCTGGCCAATTGTATTATTTTTCCAAAAAATTATTGTTTTGTTTGATTTGTTGGAGTGTTCTTACAACTTTATTTAGCACACAGCTACTTATCTTCTATAGTCCTCGATATCGTACATATCTTTTAAAGTTCTCGATTTTGAGGGAAATAAAGAAATAAACATTCAGTAGAAAAAACTAAAGCTTTCAATATGAAAGAAAGTAGCAAGGCTCAAACTTCAGCATAGCAGAATTAGCCTCCTTATGCTTCATCTAGAAAACTCTAATTTGCTTTTTATTAAACATTACAAAGTAGCTTCAGGCACAATACAATTTTTTCAATTTTTAATTCAATCCCTGTGTCACGCTATTCAATTTTTCACATCTCATAGTTTATGCAACAGGGTAAAAAAAACTTCGATTTACGTTTTTTTAAGGTTGATGGACTAAAATATGTTCTTTAACTGATTTTGTTTCCACCTTCATTATGTTTCAGCGTTCGAAACCTAGTGTTTACTTATTTTTCTATGCAGCCTCGTAACCGAGAGTCTTAAGGTGGTTTTAATGTGGATGGACTAAAATATGTTCTGTGACTATTGAGTTGTGACATCTGGAAAAGGTCACCTTCATTATGTTTCGACGTTCGAAACCTAGTGTTTACTTTTTTTATGCAGCCTCCAAACCGAGAGTTTTAAGGTGGTTTTCAGATGGATGGACTAAAATATGTTCTTTGACTGATTTTATCAAGTTGCGAAATCTAGAAAAGGTCACCTTCATTATGTTTCGGCGTTCGAAAACTAGTGTTTACTATTTTTTTTTTATGCAGCCTCGAAACCGAGAGTTTTAAGGTGGTTTTAAGGTGGATGGACTAAAATGTGTTCTGTGACTATTGTGTTGTGACATCTGGAAAAGGTCACCTTCATTATGTTTCGACGTTCGAAATCTAGTGTTTACTATTTTTTTATGCAGCCTCGAAACCGAGAGTTTTAAGGTGGTTTTAAGGTGGATGGACTAAAATATGATCTTTGACTGATTTTATCTGGAAATGTTCACCTTCATTATGTTTCAGCGTTCGAAACCTAGGGCTTACTATTTTTTTTTTATGCAGCCTTGAAACCGAGAGTTTTGAGGTGGTTTTAAGGTGGATGGACAAAATATGTTCTGTGACTGATTTTATCGAGTTGTAACATCTGGAAAAGGTCACCTTCATTATGTTTCGGCGTTCGAAACCTAGTGTTTACTATTTTTTTTTATGCAGCCTCGAAACCGAGATTTTTAAGGTGGTTTTAAGGTGATTTTAAGGTGGATGGACCAAAATATGTTCTGTGACTGATTTTATTGAGTTGAGACATCTATAAAAGGTCACCTTCATTATTTTTCGGCGTTCGAAACCTAGTGTTTACTATTTTTGTATGCAGCCTCGAAACCGAGAGGCTACGATTTACTTGTAGTTACTCTGTGTCTTGACTCATTTTTCTCAGTTACTCAATTGATGGTTCGTCATAATTTTGCGATCTCGAGGCTACTCTTTTTCATGCAACCTCATAACTTCAAGTAAGAGCTCAATGTCTTTTTTTAAAGGTTTTTTATTTTATTTTTGACGGTCGAGCCTGCAGCCTGTACTTTAGATTAGCTCTGCAATTAGCTTAGAAATGGGCTGTAACTGAATGATGGAGAGAGGTTTAGAAAATTGAATGCATTATCTTGTCACGTAGTCGTTTAGATTGAACGACAGAATTATACAGGAATTGATTAATGAACTGGATCAAAGGATTTGAATCTGGAAAAGTTGACAGATTGTCTGTTAAACAACTAAGGAATTAAAGATATACTGGTTAAAACTTTAGGTGTCAATTGTGCCATGAAGATATATCTCCTGTATAAAGAAAAAAATTTTTGAAATCGAAAAATTATGATCTTAATAATTAACAGAACTGTCTAATTAGAGCTAGTCTAAGTAAGAATTTTAATTCCCTTTCTAATAAGCTTTAAAATAGAGGCCTGTCAATTAGCGTTAAAAATGTCGATTTTTTCCTGTTATTGTTAATGAACAAGCAGAATTAATTTTCAATAGAAATATTCCTTTTCCTGCTTTTAATCTTTGGCTATCCTGTTGCGCTTCAGCCTGAGATACAATGTCCCTGCTTGCTCTAAATTAAAAAAAAAACATTTGGGCAAACATGGTATTCGTGTTCAACCATAGCCTTGATATTTGGCTCTCTTGATGTAGGCTCTCTTTTTAACATAGCAGCGCTCCACATTTTCTTTATCCCTCATTCTCTTTTGAAACTTTATGGTATTCGTGTTCAACCATAGCCTTGATATATGGCTCTCTTGATTTAGGCTCTCTTTTTAACATAGCAGCGCTCCACATTTTCTTTATCCCTCATTCTCGTTTGAGACTTTATGGTTTTCGTGTTCAACCATAGCCTTGATATTTGGCTCTCTTGATTTAGGCTCTCTTTTTAACATAGCAGCGCTCCGCATTTTCTTTATCCCTCATTCTCTTTTGAGACTTTGAATTTTAGGATTTTTCATGAATTCCAGTTCATTATTTTAAATATTTTAAATTTTTACTTGGTTTTATAATTTGCTTTAGAAATACTGAGCTAGTCCTAGGATTTAAAATTAATGAACTGTTTGAAATAGCTAAGATTAAAATAAAATAAATAAATTAAATAAATTAAAATAAATTTACCGTCCTATTGAAAAAAAATATATGTGTAATCCTTTCCTTCTTTCAAGAATTTAATGAATGCTTGATATTCTGATACTATGATTTTAGGCCTATTGAAAGCAAGAAAGCAATACTTGTGTGTTAAAAAATTTGCTTTGATTCTATGGGTTTATTTATATGACAAATTTTCGCAAAATTTCTATGACAATTCTCTATGACATTTTCTGACATCATTTTCTGACATAAAATTTCTATGGCATAATTTCTATGACAAAATTCTGTGACAAAATTTCTATGACAATTGCATTGCTCCTTAAGCGTATGTCAGAAATAGAATAATCTCTCCTGCTTTTTCGATGCACTTTTGACAAATACTAATGCTAAGAACAAATCTAGACTGAAAATGATGGGCACTTTCTGGAGAGACAAATAACTCCACCTTATTTAAAATCTGATTGGTTTGTTTGTGACGAATATTAAGCATAAGAAGAAAGAAAAGTTACTGAGTCACAACATTTTTTACAAGTAATAGCTCTATTTTTCTGTGGTGCAACGCTCAGAAGCTACAATGATTCATCGATTCACTGATTCGCAGACTTAAATCACAGTGATTCCTAGGTTTACATAGTTGATTCACCGATCAACAACAGGAACCGGTTGCATTGCGGGTGTTTATTACAAAAATTGAAAAAAGTTAATTTAACAAATAAGACCATTAAATCTAGTTCTGTATTTATTTCAATGCATCAGTTATCTAACAGAAAAATGTCCATGGTTTTTTTTTTGTGTCTGCATGTGTACAAAAGTCTGAAAAATTTGCCTCCACATATTTTAGGATGGACTTGATCAAACTGACCGAAAGGCCAAGAAAATACAACTGTTTAAAGTTCGTTAGCGGATCTTCTTTATTAAATTCTTTGCTAACTTCTTTGCAATCTAACTTTGTTGCAATCTTCTTTGCTAACTTCGGGCCTATATCCCTCCCAAATGCAAGATTCTGGAGTTAATGGAAGTTTAACTAAGTTTAATTTTACAGGTCAAAGAGTATTTGGGGAATAGTATAATGTTTATTGTATTTGTTTCATCGTGAATAAATCTTATATTAAACTCAACGGAAAGATAGACAGATTTCGAGTCAAAAAGACGAAGAACGATGCTAAACATCATTAACATCGAATTTGAACATTTATGAAAAGTTTTGGGTCAATTGCATGACTATAGGTGGGTTGACATATTCTTAATTAAAAAGCAATTGAACGATATCACACACAGTTGGCATCCAATTTAAAGTGTTAACCTCGGATTAGAGTATATTTTCCAAATCTTGGGTCAATCTCATAAAGTAAGTAGGTTCAATTGAATATATGGATGAAACCGTGTCAGTATGGAAGGAAGTCCAGCGAACCCTAAAGGACCAAGAAATCCAAGAGTGGCAAGCTCATAAGGACCAATCTTACTCCCAAGCCAAAGACGGTTGGGGGGAGGAGGTTTATCTTAAATTTGGGTTGAATAAAGAGGATTTGAAGAATTTGTTGTTGGTAAGAGGGGATAGTTTGGATTTAGGCGAGAGAAGGAAATTTTTGGGAAAGTTTAGGCTGGTGGCTGGCCCTTATTTCTGCCCAATGTGTGGATTGGTGAATGAAAACTTATTTCATTTTGTATCCGAGTGTGAAGAGCTGTCTGAGTTGCGGAATGAATGTTTCGGACGAGTGTTTGGGAGCGAATGCTGGTTAATAGAGCTGATGGCTGAGAGGAACGCATGTGCTATTAAACAGTTGTGTAAGTTTCTTCGTTTAGGGACTAAATATAGGGAATTATGTTTGAGGGGATAGCCTGATACTATTTTCATGATTTGAATTTTATTATATGGTGTTTGTTGGTTAAAAGTCGAACCTTGGTGTGTTTCTTTTTTTGTCGTTTTGTTGTTCTTTTTCTTTTTTCCTTTTTTGATTTTTACTATCTAAAGTTGTATTTTGTTCCTGAGTGTTGGTTTGTAGATTGTATTATGTATTGCTATGGCCCACAGGCTTTTTGCAATAAATCTTATCTTATCTTATCAGCCAGGAATTCTACAGACTGCCATCTAATCAATACGTAATTATAAAAATCCTACTTCTTCGTAAATGGAACATCCAATGGAGCAAATTAATCTGTCACTCTTTACTTCACCCTCCACTTTTGGGGTTTAGGCAACTAGTCATGGCAGAAACCCCAAAAAAATTTTATCCGCCGAAAATTGTGAAATTGAAAACAAGGTCGATTCAAAAGAAGAAAAAACTCGTACATTAAAAAAAAAATAGTCTCTGGCGTTACTAATGACTATCATATATAAAAGATAAAGTTTTAATTCTATTTGAAAGTCAAACTAATTGAAAAAAGAATACTAGCAAAAATTATAGCAACAACTACTATGGCTAAGAAAAAAATAATGGAGGAGAAGGGAAGTAGAAAGAGAGAAAGACCGACAGAGAAACGAAGGGAGTTAGATAATATTTAAAAAGAAAGGAAAGCATTTATAAAGAGAAGAGGAAAAGATGGAGAAAAAAAAGGAAGAACTTTTCCTCTTCTCTCAGGGAAGTAATACTTCTGTTGTTTTTTTTTTTATTTATGGGTTTTCGTAGCCTAGTTTTTTCTGTCCATTGGCTTTCTTGGTTCCGCTCTAAAGAGACCAGCTTTAGGGTGAATGCATAGACCAGAAAATCTCTTTTCGGGATTTTGTTTAATATTTCAAAGGAGCCCAGCAAACCAAACTTAATAAAAACATCCCTTCTCCTTGATCTATTGGTTATTCAATCGAGATAAATGATGTGATTAAATATGTCTTAGCAATATATTTGAGCTAAGACCAGGTATAAATGCAATATAATGTAGTCTAATATTAATTTTGAAGCGATGGAACCGTGGAAACGTGCTATTTTGGAAGATTGTCTTTTCCTTATTGATAACAAGAAATATGAAAGGAAAATATAGTAAGCAGTAAATAACCTCTCCGTGACGCAAAAGGAAAAACATGTTAAAAAAAAAGACAGGAGAATTTTAGGAGTTAGACGTGGCTGAAGATGAAAAGGTGACGTCGGGTAACAAAAAGATTGATCAGGTTGACAGCTTCACTTACCTTGGTAATATTATTAGTAAAGACAGTGGGAGCAGTGAAGCTGTTAAAAGTAGAATAGCCAAGGCTTAGGGTGTTTTTTCACAGTTAAAAAAAGTTTGGAAGAATAGGAAGATAAGTCTGCAAACCAAGATTAGAATACTGGAAGCTACAGTGATGACAGTGGTCAAATGTGGTTCTGAAGCATGGGTGCTTCGAACAGCCGATGAAGATTTGCTAGAAGTTTTCCAGAGAAATTATTTATGGATTGTTTGGAGTACCCGGCTGACTGACCGTATTTCAAAAAGTAGGCTGTACGACAATTGTGGTTCAATCTCACTTTCTAGGGTTATAGTGAGAGAAAGGTTGAGATGGCTAGGGCACGTCCTGTGGACGAAGGATGGCAGATTGTCGAAGATTGTCCTTTTTTGGACAACCACCTAGGGCTAAACGGAAGTCAGGTAATCAGCGGTTAGGTCGGAGAATTTCATAAAGAAAGATTTAAGGGAAATGGGAACTTCCTGGAAAGGTGTAAAGAGGGAGGTTTTGGTTAGGGCACGTTGTGCGGATGAAGGATGACAGAGTGCCGAAGACTGTTCTTTTCGGCCAACCGTTTAGGGCTATACGGAAAGCAGGTCGTCCTCAACCGGGGTGGAAGGACGTCAGAAAGAAAGATAGTATTGTTTAAAAAAATAGAGATGTAAGAAAGAGTCAAACTTTAGCGTAAAGAGCGAGACGTTGAGGAGGGGACAGCCCCTTTCATATACGGAATAATTTCTGTTCGTTTTAAGTTTTAATGTCGCTCCTTACTTTCAGTTAAAAAAACTTGTTTTTTTATTTAATTTTTGAACGTTTTTGAATTAATGCAGGTTTTGATTTTGGCTAATCGTACATGAATCATTAAAACAAAATTTACTTATTAAATTTACTTTTATTTGGTTAAATGGCTTTCTCGAAAGTTGTTTAATTTTATTTACGAACGTTTTTATTAGTAATAAATATACATAACTTACGAATTAACATACGTAACAGTAGAAAGGGGTCATGAGCTCGTGACATGACCACGTGGTTTATGGTTTTTCTCACTGAGAATGGAAAAACAGGATTTTTCTCACTTGAAGAAACAGGAATTTTCTCACTTTTATGGATGTTTCTTGGACGGTTATGTGTGTTGGTCAATTTATTTGATGTTATTCATGGATGTCAACATCAATTTATGTCTGTTTCATGGTTTTTGTCACTGAGAATGAAAAAACAGGATTTTTCTCACTTGAAAAAACAGGAATTTTCTCACTTTTATGGATGTTTCTTGGACGGTTATGTGTGTTGGTCAATTTATTTGATGTTTTTCATGGATGTCAACATCAATTTATGGATGTTTTATGGTTTTTGTCAGTGAGAATGAAAAAACAGGATTTTTCTCACTTTGATGGATGTTTCATGGTTTGGATGAAATTGATTTTACATAATCGAGGGGAATTATTGATTCACGAAAGGGGAGAGAATTTCTGAGAACTTGATTTACATAATCGCTAGGGGAATTATTGATTTACGTTAAGGGGAATAAAGAAACAAGTATGGCTTCTTTGATCTTAGGTCTGAGGGATAAACGTTCTTTAGGTCAGAGAGAAAAATTAATATTCTATTTTTAAATAGGGCTTCATTGATCTTTAGTGTCAGGAATTAGAAATGACATCACTTGTTATCTTGGAATTATACGGGAGTCTAAAGAGATAGAAATTCTATTTTTAAATACGGCTTCACTGATCTTTAAGTCGGAGAGATAAATTGATATTCTAACGAAACCTTAATAGTGTAGCTAGGAACATTTATGAGACGAAGAGATTAACGCAGGAAAGGGTTTCCTAGAAATTTCAAATGTGACAGCGCAGGGATGCCAAAACAATAGGAACACGCAGAAATTACTTTTAGGGGATTATTTGGGCGAAACCGTTTTAAACATTTTAGGGAACTATTTCGGCGAAACAGTTAGAGACATTTTAAAAGATGATTTTAGAAGATGTTTTAGAAGAGGACTTGAGGATGAAACTCTGTGGTCGTTATAATACACAAGTTCTATTTAAACAGTGTCGTGAGGTCCTCTACCCCAACCCCAAAGGGCCCCGATCCCACTAGCCCGACCCCGAAGGAAGCAGGCTCCCAAAGGACCACCCGGCTCTCAAGGGCCCCCCGGACCCATAAAGGTCCCCCCCGGGCCCCCAAAGAGTCCCACCCCCCCCCATTTTTTAATACTTTTTTAAGGCTTTATTATATCTTTTCAGAACAAGTTATTTTCTTAATGTCCCTCCTAAACCCATTTTACAAGTTGAAGCATCCATCCTTTTCACCCACAACTTTACTTTACAGCTTTTTGGATACCTCAACACCAAGAAATACTTTTCAAAAGACATTTCAGAGCAAGTTCCTTTCTTAATGTCCCTTCTAAACCCATTTTCCAACCTTAAGTACTCATCTTTTCCCCAACAACTTTACTATACTGCCTTTTGGATACCACAACACCAAGCAATACTTTTCAAAGGGCATTCCAGAACAAGTTCTTTTCTTAATGTCCCTCCTAAACCCATTTTACAAGTTGAAGCATCTATCTTTTTCACCCACAACTTTAATTTACGTTTTTTTGGATACCTCAACACCAAGCAATACTTTTCAAAAGGTATTTCAGAGCAACTTTTTTTTCTTAATGTCCCTTCTAAACCTATTTTCCAACTTGAAGTACCCATCCTTTTCACCCACAACTTTATATTACAGCTTTTTGGATACCTCAACACCAAGAAATACTTTTCAAAAGACATTTCAGAGCAAGTTCCTTTCTTAATGTCCCTTCTAAACCCATTTTACAAGTTGAAGCATCCATCCTTTTCACCCACAACTATACTTTACAGCTTTTTGGATACCTCAACACCAAGAAATACTTTTCAAAAGACATTTCAGAGCAAGTTCCTTTCTTAATGTCCCTTCTAAACCCATTTTACAAGTTGAAGCATCCATCCTTTACACCCACAACTATACTTTACAGCTTTTTGGATACCTCAACACCAAGAAATACTTTTCAAAAGGCATTTCAGAGCAAGTTCCTTTCTTAATGTCCCTTCTAAACCCATTTTCCAACTTGAAGTACCCATCCTTTTCACCCACAACTTTAGTTTACAGCTTTTTGGATATCTCAACACCAAGAAATACCTTTCAAAAGGCATTTCAGAGCAATTTCGTTTCTTAATGTCCCTTCTAAACCCATTTTACAACTTGAAGTACCCATCCGTTTCACCCGCAACTTTACTTTACAGCTTTTTGGATACCTCAACACCAAGCAATACTTTTCAAAGGCATTTCAGAACAAGTTCTTTTCTTAATGTCCTTCATAAACCAATTTTACAAGCTGAAGTACTTATCTTTTTCACCACAACTTTACTTTACAGCTTTTTGGATATCTCAACACCAAGAAATACCTTTCAAAAGGCATTTCAGAGCAAGTTCCTTTCTTAATATCCCTCCTATACCCATTTTCCAACTTGAAGTACCCATCCGTTTCACCCACATGTTTACTTTACAGCTTTTTGGATACCTCAACACCAAGAAGTACTTTTCAAAAGGCATTTCAGAGCAAGTTCCTTTCTTAATGTCCCTCCTAAGCCCATTTTCCAACTTGAAGTACCCATCCGTTTCACCCACATGTTTACTTTACAGCTTTTTGGATACCTCAACACCAAGCAATACTTTTCAAAGGCATTTCAGAACAAGTTCTTTTCTTAATATCCTTCCTAAACCAGTTTTACAAGTTGAAGTACTTATCTTTTTCACCACAACTTTACTTTACGATTTTTTGCATACCCCAACATCAAGCAATATTTTTCAAAAGGCTTTATTATACCTTTTCAGAACAAGTTCTTTACGTAATGTCCTTCCTAAACCGATTTTACAAGTTGAAGTGCTCATCTTTTCCCCCACAACTTTACTATAAGGCTTTTCGAATACCCCAACATCAAGCAATACCTTTCAAAAGGCTTTATTATATCTTTTCAGAACAAGTTCTTCATGTAATTTTCTTCCTAAACCCATTTTACAAGTTGAAGTACTTATCTTTTTCTCCACAACTTTACTTTACGACTTTTTTGCATACCCCAACATCAAGCAATATTTTTCAAAAGGCTTTATTATACCTTTTCAGAACAAGTTCTTTACGTAATGTCCTTCCTAAACCATTTTTACAAGTTGAAGTAGTTATCTTCTTCACCACAACTTTACTTTACGCCTTTTTGCACACCCTAAGATCAAGGAATACTTTTCAAAAAGCTTTATTATATCTTTTCAGAACAAGTTCCTTTCTTAATATCCTTCTTAAACCAATTTTACAAATTCTAAATTTTTTCTTAGGAATATTTCAGTAGTGTTTTTTTATGGTTTACCTTGTCACAGTTACATTCTCTTGATTTTTCAACGTTCATTTATAAATTTCTTTCGTTGAAATGCAAGAGTTGGAATATTTCAGTAGTGTTTTGTTGTGGTTTACAGTCTCACAGTTACATTCTCTTGATTTTTCAAAGCTCATTTTGAATTTCTTTCATTGAAATGCAAGAGTTGGAATATTGCAGTAGTGTTTTGTCGTGATTTACCTTGTCACAGTTACATTTTCTTGATTTGTCAAAGTTTATTTTGAATTTCTTTCACTGAAATGCAAGAGTTGGAATATTTCAGTAGTGTTTTGTCGTGGTTTACCTTGTCACAGTTACATTCTCTTGATTTTTCAAAGTTCATTTTGGTTTTGTTTCGTTGAAATGCAAGAGTTGGAATATTTCAGTAGTGTTTTGTAGTGGTTTACCTTGTCACAGTTACATTCTCTTAATTTTTCAAAGTTCATTTTGGATTTCATTCGTTGAAATGCATGAGTTGGAATATTTCAGTAGTGTTTTGTTGTGGTTTACCTCGTCACAGTTACATTTTCTTGATTTAAGTTCATTTTGGATTTCTTTCGATGAAATGCAAGAGTTGGAATATTTCAATAGTGTTTTGTCGTGGTTTACCTTGTCAAATTTACATTCTCTTAATTTTTCAAAGTCCATTTTGAATTTCTTTCATTGAAATGCAAGAGTTGGAATATTTCAGTAGTGTTTTGACGTGGTTTACCTTATCACAGTTACATTTTCTTAAAGTTCATTTTGTTTTTTTTGTTGAAATGTAGGAGTTGGAATATTTCAGTAGTGTTTTGTTGTGGTTTACCTTGTCACACTTACATTCTCTTAATTTTTCAAAGTTCATTTTGGATTTCTTTCGATGAAATGCAAGAGTTGGAATATTTCAATAGTGTTTTGTTGTGGTTTACCTAATCATAGTTACATTCTCTTAATTTTTCAAAGTTCATTTTGGATTTCTTTCGTTGAAATGCATGAGTTGGAATATTTCAGTAGTGTTTTGTTGTGGTTTACCTTATCACAGTTACGTTCTCATGATTTTTCAAAGTTCATTTTGATTCGTTGAAATGCAAGAGTTGGAATATTTCAGTTGTGTTTTGTTGTGGTTTACCTTGTCACACTTACATTCTCTTAATTTTTCAAAGTTCATTTTGGATTTCTTTTGATGAAATGCAAGAGTCGGAATATTTCAGTAGTGTTTTGTCGTGGTTTACCTAGTCATAGTTACATTCTCTTAATTTTTCAAAGTTCATTTTGGATTTCTTTCATTGAAATGCAAGAGTTTGAATATTTCAGTAGTGTTTTGTTGTGGTTTACCTTATCACAGTTACATTCTCTTGATTTTCAAAGTTCATTTTGGATTTCTTTCGTTGAAATGCAAGAGTTGGAATATTTCAATAGTGTTTTGATGTGGTTTACCTTGTCACAGTTACATTCTCTTGATTTTTCAAAGTTCATTTTGGTTTTTTTTCGTTGAAATGCAAGAGTTGGAATATTTCAGTAGTGTTTTATTGTGGTTTACCTTGTCACAGTTACATTCTCTTAATTTTTCAAAGTTCATTTTGGATTTCTTTCGTTGAAATGCAAGAGTTAGAATATTTCAGTAGTGTTTTGTCATGGCTTACCTTGTCACAGTTACATTCTCTTGATTTTTCAAAGTTCATTTTGAATTTCTTTCATTGAAATGCAAGAGTTGGAATATTTCAGTAGTGTTTTGATGTGGTTTACCTTGTCACAGCTACATTCTCTTGATTTTTCAAAGTTCATTTTGGTTTTCTTTCGTTGAAATGCAAGAGTTGGAATATTTCAGTAGTGTTTTGTAGTGGTTTACCTTGTCACACTTACATTCTCTTAATTTCTCAAAGTTCATTTTGGAATTTCTTTCATTGAAATGCAAGAGTTGGAATATTTCAGTAGTGTTTTGTCATGGTTTACCTTGTCACAGTTACATTCTCTTAATTTTTCAAAGCTCATTTTAAATTTCTTTCATTGAAAATGCAAGAGTTGGAATATTTCAGTAGTGTTTTGTCGTGGTTTACCTTGTCACAGTTACATTCTCTTAATTTTTCAAAGTTCATTTTGAATTTCTTTCGTTGAAATGCAAGAGTTGGAATATTTCAATAGTGTTTTGTTGTGGTTTACCTTGTCACAGTTACATTCTCTTAATTTTTCAAAGTTCATTTTGAATTTCTTTCATTGAAATGCAAGAGTTGGAATATTTCAGTAGTGTTTTGTTGTGGTTTACCTTGTCAAAGTTACATTCTCCTAATTTTTCAAAGTTCATTTTGGATTTCTTTCTTTGAAATGCAAGAGTTAGAATATTTCAGTAGTGTTCTGTTGGGGTTTACCTTATCACAGTTACATTTTCTTGATTTTTCAAAGTTCATTTTGAATTTCTTTCATTGAAATGCAAGAGTTGGAATATTTCACTAGTGTTTTGTCATGGTTTACCTTGACACAGTTACATTTTCTTGATTTTTCAAAGTTCATTTGGATTTCTTTCGTTGAAATGCAAGAGTTGGAATATTTCAGTAGTGTTTTGCTGTGGTTTACCTTGTCACAGTTACATTCTCTAGATTTTTCAAAGTTCATAGTTGGAATATTTCAGTAGTGTTTTGTTGTGGTTTACCTTGTCACAGTTGCATTCTCTTGATTTTTCAAAGTTCATTTTGAATTTCTTTCATTGAAATGCAAGAGTTGGAATATTTAAGTAGGGTTTTGTTGTGGTTTACCTTGTCACAGTTACATTCTCTTGATTTTTCAAAGTTCTTTTTGGAATTTCTTTCGTTGAAATGCAAGAGTTGGAATATTTCAGTAGTGTTTTGTTGTAGTTTACCTTGTCACAGTTACATTCTCTTGATTTTTCAAAGTTCATTTTGAATTTCTTTTGTTGAAATGTAAGAGTTGGAATATTTCAATAGTGTTTGTCATGGTTTACCTTGTCACTGTTACATTCTCTTGATTTTTCAAATTTCATTTTGATTTTTTTTCGTTGAAATGCAAGAGTTGGAATATTTCAGTATTGTTCTGTCGTGGTTTACCTTGTCACAATTACATTCTCTTGATTTTTCAAAGTTCATTTTGAATTTCACTCATTGAAATGCAAGAGTTGGAATACTTCAGTGGTTTTTTGTCGTGGTTTACCCTGTCACAGTTACATTCTCTTGATTTTTCAAATTTCATTTTGAATTTCTTTCATTGAAATGCAAGAGTTGGAATATTTCAGTAGGGTTTTGTTATGGTTTACCTAGTCACTGTTACATTCTCTGATTTTTCAAAGTTCTTTTCGGATTTCTTTCATTGAAATGCAAGAGTTGGAATATTTCAGTAGTGTTTTGCCATGGTTTACTTTGTCACAGTTACATTCTCTTGATCTTTCAAAGATAATTTTGGTTTTCTTTCGTTGAAATGCAAGAGTTGGAATATTTCAGTAGTGTTTTGTTGTGCTTTACCTTGACACAGTTACATTTTCTTGATTTTTGTTAGGTTATTTTAGGTTAGGCTAGATCAAATTAGGTTAGGTTAGGTTAAGTTAGGTTAGGTTAGGCTATCCTACGTACGCGCGCGTACATAGGTTTAGGAAGGACTTGTTCTGAAAAGGTATAATAAAGCCTTTTGAAAAGTATTGCTTGATGTTAGGGTATGCAAAAAGTCGTAAAGTAAAGTTTTGGTGAAAAAGATAAGTACTTTAACTTGTAAAATTGGTTTAGGAAGGATATTAAGAAAAGAACTTGTTCTGAAATGCCTTTGAAAAGTATTGCTTGGTGTGGAGGTATCCAAAAAGCTGGAAAGTAAACATGTGGGTGAAACGGATGGGTACTTCAAGTTGGAAAATGGGTTTAGGAGGGACATTAAGAAAGGAACTTGCTCTGAAATGCCTTTTGAAAAGTATTCCTTGGTGTTAAGGTATCCAAAAAGCTGGAAAGTAAACATGTGGGTGAAACGGATGGGTACTTCAAGTTGGAAAATGGGTGTAGGAAGGTCATTAATAAAGGAACTTGCTCTAAAATGCCTTTTGAAAGGTATTTCTTGGTGTTGAGATATCCAAAAAGCTGTAAAGTAAAGTTGTGGTGAAAAAGATAAGTACTTCAACTTGTAAAATTGGTTTATGAAGGACATTAAGAAAATAACTTGTTCTGAAATGCCTTTGAAAAGTATTGCTTGGTGTTGAGGTATCCAAAAAGCTGTAAAGTAAAGTTGTGGGTGAAAAGGGTGGGTACTTCAAGTTGGAAAACGGGTTTAGAAGGGACATTAAGAAAGGAAATTGCTCTGAAATGCCTTTTGAAAGGTATTTCTTGGTGTTGAGATATCCAAAAAGCTGTAAAGTAAAGTTGTGGGTGAAAAGGATGGGTACTTCAAGTTGGAAAACGGGTTTAGAAGGGACATTAAGAAAGGAACTTGCTCTGAAATGCCTTTTGAAAAGTAGTTCTTGGTGTTGAGGTATCCAAAAAGCTGTAAAGTATAGTTGTGGGTGAAAAGGATGGATGCTTCAACTTGTAAAATGGGTTTAGGAGGGACATTAAGAAAAGAACTTGCTCTGAAATGTCTTTTGAAATTATTTCTTGGTGTTGAGGTATCCAAAAAGCTGTAATGTAAAGTTGTGGGTGAAAAGGATGGGTACTTCAAGTTGTAAAATAGGTTTAGAAGGAACATTAAGAAAAAAAAAGTTGCTCTGAAATAACTTTTGAAAAGTATTGCTTGGTGTTGAGGTATCCAAAAAGCTGTAAAGTAAAGTTGTAGGTGAAAAAGATGGATGCTTCAACTTGTAAAATAGGTTTAGGAGGGACATTAAGAAAAGAACTTGTTCTGAAATGCCCTTTGAAAAGTATTGCTTGGTGTTGTGGTATCCAAAAAGGCAGTATAGTAAAGTTGTTGGGGAAAAGATGAGTACTTCAAGTTTGAAAATGGGTTTAGAAGGGACATTAAGAAACGAACTTGCTCTGAAATGTCTTTTGAAAAGTATTTCTTGGTGTTGAGGTATCCAAAAAGCTGTAAAGTAAAGTTGTGGGTGAAAAGGATGGATGCTTCAACTTGTAAAATGGGTTTAGGAGGGATATTAAGAAAGTAACTTGCTCTGAAATGTCTTTTGAAAAGTATTGCTTGGTGTTGAGGTATTCAAAAAGCTTTAAAGTAAAGTTGTGGATGAGAAGGATGGGAATTTCAACTTGTAAAATGGGTTTAGGATGGACATTAAGAAAATAACTTTTTCTGAAAAGATATAATAAAGCCTTAAAAAAGTATTAAAAATGGGGGGGGACTCTTTGGGGGACCAGGGGGGGACCTTTAGGGGTCTGGGGGCCCTTGAGAGCCGGGTGGTCCTTTGGGAGCCTGGGGGCTTCCTTCGGGGTCGGGGTAGGGGGATCGGGGCCCTTTGGGGTTGGGGTAGAGGACCTCACGACACTGTTTAAATACAACTTGTGTATTATAACGACCACAGAGTTTCATCCTCAAATCCTCTTCTAAAACATCTTCTAAAATCATCTTTTAAAATGTCTCTAACTGTTTCGCCGAAATAATTCCCTAAAATGTTTAAAACGGTTTCGCCCAAATAATCCCCTAAAAGTAATTTCTGCGTGTTCCTATTGTTTTGGCATCCCTGCGCTGTCACATTTGAAATTTCTAGGAAACCCTTTCCTGCGTTGATCTCTTCATCTCATAAATGTTCCTAGCTACACTATTAAGGCTTCGTTAGAATATAAATTTATCTCTCCGACTTAAAGATCATTGAAGCCGTATTTAAAAATAAAATTTCTATCTCTTTAGACTCCCGCATAATTCCAAGATAACAAGTGATGTCATTTCTAATTCCTGACACTAAAGATCAATGAAGCCCTATTTAAAAATAGAATATTAATTTTTCTCTCTGACCTAAAGAACGTTTATACCTCAGATCTAAGATCAAAGAAGCCATATTTGTTTCTTTATTCCCCTTTTCATAAATCAATAATTCCCCTAGCGATTATGTAAATCAAGTTCTCAGAAATTCTCTCCCCTTTCGTGAATCAATAATTCCCCTCGATTATGTAAATCAATTTCATCAAAACCATGAAACATCCATCAAAGTGAGAAAAATCCTGTTTTTTCATTCTCACTGACAAAAACCATAGAAACAGACATAAATTGATGTTGACATCCATGAAAAACATCAAATAAATTGACCAACACACATAACCGTCCAAGAAACATCCATAAAAGTGAGAAAATTCCTGTTTTTTCAAGTGAGAAAAATCCTGTTTTTTCATTCTCACTGACAAAAACCATAAAAACAGACATAAATTGATGTTGACATCCATGAAAAACATCAAAAAAATTGACCAACACACATAACCGTCCAAGAAACATCCATAAAAGTGAGAAAACTCCTGTTTTTTTAAGTGAGAAAAATCCTGTTTTTCCATTCTCAGTGAGAAAAACCATAAACCACGTGGTCATGTCACGAGCTCATGACCCCTTTCTACTCGTAACAAACTTCTATATTCACGTGTTTTTCATACGTATATTAGGGGGTTCCCCCCTAGTCAATACCTCGCTCTTTACGCTAAAGTTCAAATTTTGTTCCAATTCTTTAAAATGAAAGTACTAAAAAAGTTACGCTAAAGTTCAAATTTTGTTCCAATTCTATAAAAATGACCCCTTAATCACAAAGGCCGTTAATTAGAATATATAGCTATTATGATAGTACTAAAAAGTCTTTCGCTTAAAGAGCGAGGTATTCACTAGGGGGTGAACCCGATCATATAAGTAAGTAGTAAGCACGTATAAGATTTCACGAGTGATTGCGTAATATGACTAACCATGGTCAGTCATCTATTGATACAGACGGTACATGCTTTACCAGACGGGTTTCAGTACCATCTCGCATTTTTCTGGCTCAAACAGAGATGTATAAGGAATTATACAAGAATTTACAGTGCTGATCCTACGCCTGGGGTATGAATATACAGTGCAGTTTCACGAGTACATTGCCTTACCAGGTGCATTAATCTATTACTAGAACATGTTTTTTTCCAGGTTCAATAGTCAAAATTAAACTTTCACATATTACGTGTTCAAAGATGATCTCTTTGTAGAAATACTGTTTTTCACCTGGAGGGCATATATATTCATGTTTTTTCACTATAAATAAAGACGCAATTGGTCTTTGTAATGTTTTTACTAAAGATACAGCCAAGCCGTGCATGTTTCAGAGTCAAAAATTGTCAAACACCAATAACCTCTAGGCTGAAGGTACCGTGCATCTTGTCTAGAATTGATGGCATATGGTGTTAAATCATTTACCAAAAATGACACTATTTGCGAAAAAGGTATAGCATTTGCGAATTGGAATGTATGAAAAATCTTAATTAATAATTGAATAATAGGGGTGAGAATGATCTTAATTGGTGATTGGATTGTATGAAGGTGGTAAAAAAGGGTTAAACTAATTACCAGTTAAGGTAAGCCCGAAGGGGTTGTTAACTCAGGCAATTTATTATAAGTGTGGAATAGCATCAATCTACGGAAACGATTAACGATGAGAAGATGACCTTGTGATTTGACCTAGCTTTACTTCTCCAATGTGTTCTGTATAATACACGAGTACCATTTGAACAGTGTTGTCATTATAAAATATGCTATAACATTCTAGTATACTAAAAAGTTGATACTAATAGAGATGTAGATGGCAAGAAAAGAATTTTAAAAAATAAATTCAGAACAATCCTTAGAAATCCTTGCAAATCAAGTAGTGAGACGATTATGAGTATGAACCGTCAAGGATCGTAAGCACAAATGACACTAACCACCAAGGACCTCAACCTTGAAAGGTAATTTATTATAAATTTGGAATAGCATCAGTCTATGGAAATGGTTAACGATGACAAAATGACCTTGTGAGTTGACCTAGCTTTACTTCTCCGATGTGTTCTGTATAGTACACAATTAACATTTGAACAGTGTTGTCATTATAAAATATGCTATAACATTCTAGTGTACTAAAAAGTTGATACTAATAGAGATGTAGATGGCAAGAAAAGAATTTTAAAAAAGAAATTCAGAACAATCCTTAGAAATCCTTGCAAATCAAGTAGTGAGACGATTATGAGTATGAACCGTCAAGGATCGTAAGCACCAATGACCCTAACCACCAAAGACCTCAACCTTCAAAGGTAATTTATTATAAATTTGGAATAGCACCAATCTATGGAAATGGTTAACGATGACAAAATGACCTTATGAGTTGACCTAGCTTTACTTCTCCGATGTGTTCTGTATAGTACACAATTAACATTTGAACAGTGCTGTAATTATAAAATATGCTATAACATTCTAGTGTACTAAAAAGTTGATACTAATAGAGATGTAGATGGCAAGAAAAGAATTATAATAAAGAAATTCAGAACAATCCCTAGAAATCCTTGCAAATCAAGTAGTGAGACGATTGTGAGTATGAATCGTCAAGGATCGTAAGCATCAATGACCCAAACACCAAGGACCTCAACCTCAGAAGCTTCATCATACCCCCAACCTCCAAGAGGCCCCCTCCCCCCTAACTTTTTGTCCCCCTTCCACCTTTTTTTATACTTTTTTTAACTTTTTTTTATTAACTTGGAAATTATTCAACTTTCTTTTATGTATCTTAAAATGACATGAAATATGATTGTGGCTCTACTAATCGTGCTCTATGCTTGCTCATAGACATGACGCGGCTTTCCCACTAGTACTCTATGGTGGGTTATTGACACTACCTAGTTTATTGCATGTATTAAATCAGTATTTTTTACGCAGTGGAACGATAAACTCATAAGTCGCATCTTTAAAAAGTGAAGATGGAGCATTTTAAGAAAGTGTGTTCACATGTTAATGATATTGTAGCATTGAATGCCGACACGGAGAAGTATTTAAACTATGAAACAAGTGCAAGTGGCACCACTATCGGAAACGTATGCGTGCGTTGTCATGACACTAAGGAATTAAATTTCTTTGGAGTACCAAAAAAAATCAATTATACAAATGGTGGATATGGGAAAGTATCATTTCCAGAGATGCTGGTACTCAAAGAGAATGCCAACATAAAAATAATAGTTGATGAAGAGGGATATCTTCTTGCTAGTGCTTCTGGTAACATGCTACCTATTGATAGAACCTATCGTCAGCTTTTAGGTATTAGCATTCAATTGAAAGCAAAGGGGAAAAGAAAGGCCTACTCTTCTACTAATATCATAAACCATATCTGTCTACGTGCCGGAACTGTTACCTTTGTAAAAATAATGTTGTAATAGACAGTGAAATCGCCGGAAAAATAAAAAGGGCATTGGTAGAAAATATCACTAAGGAATATAAAAATGAATCGATAAAAAACAAAGTGCCAGCAAACGTTACTACCATTGATCAAACAGTCAATGAATCAAATAATACCAAAGACAAAACGCATATTGAACCTGTCGGTGACACACCAGTAAATATTGTGTATGACTCAAAATGGAATAATGATTATTCTACTTATTACGAGTTAAGAGAAGACAATAGCTACAATATCAAGAGAGAGCATGGTGAACGATTTTATGGCACAGATCCAAATGTCCAAAGTTGCTCATTGATATTAATAATGTATCATAATATATTTTTTTTATTAATATTCTACTTGACATTATTTATTAAAAATATACTATGCATTACATTGTTATGTGTTCATTATTTTGAGAGTATTCTAGCATATCAAACTTTTAGAATGTCCATTGAAACATCGGAGATGTAAGAAAAGGAATTTGCATACATCTATTGTCAGACACATGGGATAACATTGACAAAATCTAAGTTTCAGAGTGAATAAATTTTTTCTATCAACATCTTTGTCAGATAAATTGGATAAAATTGACAAAATCTAAGTATTAGAGTGATTAAATTCTTTATCAACATCCTTTGTCTGATACATGGGATAAAATTGACAAAATCTTGGTGTCAGAGTGAATAATTTTTTTATCAACATCTTTTGTCGGATACATCGAATATAATTGACAAAATCTTAGTGTCAGAGTGAATAAATTCTTTATCAATATCTTTTGTTGGGTATATCGGATAAAATTGACAAAATCTAAGTATTAGAGTGATTAAATTCTTTATCAACATCCTTTGTCTGATAAATGGGATAACATTGACAAAATCTATGTATTAGAGTGATTAAATTCTTTATCAACTTCAATTTGTCTGATACATGGGATAAAATTGACAAAATCTAAGTGTCAGAGTGAATAATCTTTTTTTTATCAACATCTATTGTCAGATACATCGAATATAATTGACTAAATCTAAGTATCAGAGTGAATTAATTCTTTATCAACATCCTTTGTCGGTTATATCGGATAAAATTGACAAAATATAGGTATCAGATTGATTGAATTCTATATCAACATCCCTTTCTCGAATTTATGGTATGAAATTGACAAAATCTAAGTGTCAGAGCAAATAATTTTTTTATCAACATCTTTTGTCAGATACAACGAATTTGATTGACAAAATCTAAATATCAGAGTGAATAAATGCTTTATCAGCATCCTTTGTCCGATATGTTAGATAAAATTGACAAAATCTAAGTGTCAGAGTGAATAATCTTTTTTTATCAACATCCTTTGTCAGATACATCAAATATAATTGACAAAATCTAAGTATCAGAGTGAATAAAGGCTTTATCAGCATCCTTTGTCGGATATGTCGGATAAAATTGACAAAATCTATGTATTAGAGTAATTAAATTCTTTTTCAACTTCCTTTTGTCTGATACATGGGATAAAATTGACAAAATATAAGTGTCTGAGTGAATAACTTTTTTATCAACATCTTTTGTCCGATACTTCAAATATAATTGACAAAATCCAAGTGTCAGAGTGAATAAATTCTTTATCAACTTCCGTTTGTCTGATACATGGATACAATTGACAAAATCTAATTGTCAGAGTGAATAATCTTTTTTTAACAACATCTTTTGTCAGATACATCAAACATAATTGACTAAATCTAAGTATCAGAGTGAATAAATTCTTTATCAACATCCTTTGTCGGGTATATCGGATAAAATTGACAAAATCTAAGTATCAGATTGATTAAATTCTATATCAACATCCCTTTGTCTGATACATGGGATAACATTGACAAAATCTATGTATTAGATTGATTAAATTCTTTATCAACTTCCATTTGTCTGATACATGGGATAAAATTGACAAAATATAAGTGTCAGAGTGAATAATCTTTTTTTTATCAACATCTTTTTTCAGATACATCGAATATAATTGACAAATCTAAGTATCAGAGTGAAAAAATTCTGACAAAATCTAAGTGTCAGAGTAAATAAGTTCTTTACCAACATCCTTTGTCGGGTATATCGGATAAAATTGACAAAATCTAAGTATTAGAGTGATTAGATTCTTTATCAACATCCTTTGTCTGATACATGGGATAACATTGACAAAATCTATGTATTAGATTGACTAAATTCTTTATCAACTTCCATTTGTCTGATACTTTGGATAAAATTGACAAAATATAAGTGTCAGAGTGAATAATCTTTTTTTATCAACATCTTTTTTCAGATACATCGAATATAATTGACAAATCTAAGTATCAGAGTGAAAAAATTCTTTATCAACATCCTTTGTCGGGTATATCGGATAAAATTGACAAAATCTAAGTATCAGATTGATTAAATTCTATATCAACATCCCTTTCTCGAATACTTGGGATAAAATTGACAAAATCTAAGTGTCAGAGTGAATAATTTTTTTTTACCAACATCTTATGTCAGATACAACGAATATAATTGAAAAAAGATAAATATCAGAGTAAATAAATGCTTTATCAGCATCCTTTGTCGGATATGTTGGATAAAATTGACAAAACCTAAGCGTCAGAGTGAATAAATTTTCTTATCAACATCCTTTGTCAGATACATCAAATATAATTTACAGAATCTAAGTATCAGAGTGAATAAAGGCTTTATCAGCATCCTTTGTTGGATATGTCGGATACAATTTACAAAATCTTAGTGTTAGAGTGAATAATTTTTATTATCAACATCCTCTGTCAGAAACATCAAATATATTTGACAAAATCTAAGTATCAGAGTGAATGAATGCTTTATCAGCATCCTTTGTCTGATATGTCGGATAAAATTGACAAAATCTAAGTGTTATAGTGAATAATTTTTTTTTATCAACATCTTCTGTCAGATACATCGGATAAAATTGACCAAATCTAAGTATCAGATTGAATAAATGCATTATTTGTCGGATATGTCGGATAAAATTGACAAAATCAAAGTATCAGCGTGAATAAATTCATTATCAACATCCTTTATCGGATATGTCGGAAAAAATTGACAAAATCTAAGTATCAGAGTGATTAAATTCTATATCAACATTCAATTCTCGGATACATGAGATAAAATTGAAAAAATCTAAGTATCAGTGTGAATAAATGCTTTATCAATATCCTTTAAATGCATTATCAACATCATTTGTCGGAAATGTCGGATACAATCGACAAAATCTAAGTATCAGAGTGAATAAATTCATTATCAACATCCTTTTGTCAGATATGTCGGATAAAATAGACAAAATCTAAGTATCAGAGTGATTAAATTATATATCAACATCTCTTTCTTGGATACATGGGATAAAATTGACAAAATCTAAGTATCAGTGTGAATAAATGCTTTATCAATATCCTTTAAATGCATTATCAACATCATTTGTCGGAAATGTCAGATAAAATCGACAAAACCTAAGTATCAGTGTGAATAAATTCATTATCAACATCCTTTTGTCAGATATGTCGGATAAAATAGACAAAATCTAAGTATCAGAGTGATTAAATTATATATCAACATCCCTTTCTCGGATGCATGGGATAAAGTTGACGAAATATAAGTGTCAGAGTGAATAAATGGTTTTTCAACATAATTTCTCAGATACATCGAATATAATTTACAAAATCTAAGTGTCAGAGTGAATAAATGCTTTATCAGCATCCTTTGTCGGATATACCGGATAAAATTGACAAAATTTAAGTATCAGAGTGAATAAATTCTTTATCACTATCCTTTGTCGGGTATGTCGGATAAAATTGACAAAATCTAAGTATCAGAGTGATTAAATTCTATATCAATATCCTTTTCTTGGATACTTGGGTAAAATTGACAAAATCTAAGTGTCAGAGTGAATAATTGTTTTTATCAATATCTTTTATCAGATACATCGAATATAATTGACAAAATCTAGGTATCAGAGTGAATAAATGCTTTATCAGCATCCTTTGTCGGATATGTCAGATAAAATTGGCACAATCTAAGTATCAGAGTGAATAAATTCTATATCAACATCCTTTTCTCGGATGCATGGGATAAAATTGACAAAATCTAAGTGTCAGAGTGAATAAATGCTTTATCAGCATCCTTTGTCGGATATACCGGATAAAATTGACAAAATCTAAGTATCAGAGTGATTAAATTCTATATCAACATCCTTTTCTGGGGTGCATGGGATAAAATTGACAAAATCTAAGTGTCAGAGTGAATGATTTTTTTTATCAACATATTATGTCAGGTACATCGGATAAAACTGACAAAATCTAAGTATCAGAGTGAATAAATGCTTTATCAACATCCTTTGTCGGATACATCGGATAAAATTGACAAAATCTAAGTATCAGAGTGAATAAATTCGTTTTCAACGTCTTTATCGGATACATCAGATAATATTCATAAAATCCAAGTTCTATTCAATTTGAGTTTATGCGTCGTTACGTTGAATTTAGGTTAGACCAGTTATAGATGGCAGCACACCCGCTCAGACACACACTCATAGTGAAAGAGATATGCAAAAAGTTGGGTTAATTTAGGTTCACTTAGAGTGGCGCGCCACTCTAAGTGAACGAAATTCAACGTAACGACGCATAAAGTCAAATTGAAAAGAACTTGGATTTTATGAATGTTATCTGATGTATCCGATAAAGACGTTGAAAACGAATTTATTCACTCTGATACTTAGATTTTGTCAATTTTATTCGATTTATCTGACATAATATGTTGATAAAAATAATTATTCACTCTGACACTTAGATTTTGTAAATTTTATCCCATGTATCCGAGAAAAGGATGTTGATATAGAATTTAATCACTCTGATACTTAGATTTTGTCAATTTTATCCGGCATATCCGACAAAGGATGTTGATAAAGCATTTATTCACTCTGACACTTAGATTTTGTCAATTTTATCCCATGTATCTGAGAAAAGGATGTTGATATAGAATTTAATCACTCTGATACATAGATTTTATCCATTTTATCTTGCATATCCGACTAAGGATGTTGATAATGCATTTATTCACCCTAACACTTAGATTTTGTCAATTTTATCACAATGTGTCCGAGAAAAGGATGTTATTATAGAATTTAATCACTCTGATACTTAGGTTTTGTCAATTTTATCCGGCATATCCGACAAAGGATGTTGATAAAGCATTTATTCACTCTGACACTTAGATTTTGTCAATTTTATCTCATGTATCCGGGAAAAGGATGATGATATAGAATTTAATCACTCTGATACTTAGATTTTGTCAACTTCATCTGGCATATCCAACAAAGGATGTTGATAAAGCATTTATTCACTCTGACACTTAGATTTTGTCAATTTTATCCCATGTATCCGAGAAAAGGATGTTGATATAGAATTTAATCACTCTGATACTTAGATTTTGTCAATTTTATCCGCCATATCCGACAAAGGATGTTAATAAGGCATTTATTCACTCTGACACTTAGATTTCGTCAATTTTATCTCATGTATCCGAGAAAGGGATGGTGATATAGAATTTAATCACTCTGATACTTAGATTTTGTCAATTTTATCCGATGTATCTGACAAAGGATGTTGATAAAGCATTTATTCAATCTGATACTTAGATTTTGTCAATTTTATCCGACATATCTTACAAAGGATGCTGATAAAACAATTATTCGCTCTGATATTTAGATTTTGTCAATTATATTCGATGTATCCGATATTTTATCCGATGTATCCGATATTATATCAATTTTATCCGATATACCCGACAAAGGATGTTGATAAAGCATTTATTCACTCTGATACTTAGATTCTGTCAACTATATTCGATGTATCTGACAAAAGATGTTGGTAAAAAAAATTATTCACTCTGACAGATAGATTTTGTCAATTTTATCGCATGTATCCGAGAAAAGGATGTTGATATAGAATTTAATGACTCTGATACTCTGATTTTGTCAATTTTATCCGACATACCCGACAAAGGATTTCGATAATGCATTTACTCACTCTGATACTTAGATTTTGTCAATTTTATCCGACATATCTTACAAAGGATGCTGATAAAACAATTATTCGCTCTGATATTTAGATTTTTTCAATTATATTTGATGTATCTGACAAAAGATGTTGATAAAAAAATCTATTCACTCTGACACTTAGATTTTGTCAATTTTATCCCATGTATCCGAGAAAAGGATGTTGATGTAGAATTTAATAACTCTGATACTTAGATTTTGTCAATTTTATCTGACATACCCGATAAAGGATTGTGATAATGTATTTATTCACTCTGATACTTAGATTTTGTCAATTTTATCCCATGTATCCGAGAAAAGGATGTTGATATAGAATTTTATCACTCTGATACTTAAATTTTGTCAACTTCATCCGGCATATTGGACAAAGGATGTTGATAAAGCATTTATTCACTCTGACACTTAGATTTTGTCAATTTTATCCCATGTATCCGAGAAAAGGATGTTGATGTAGAATTTAATCAGTCTGATACTCAGATTTTGTCAATTTGTTCCGCCATATCCGACAAAGGATGTTGATAAAGCATTTATTCACTCTGACACTTAGATTTTGTCAATATTATCCCATGTATCCGAGAAAAGGATGTTGATATAGAATTTAATCACTCTGATACTTAGATTTTGTAAATTTTATCCGACATATCCGACAAAGGATGCTGATAAAGCATTTATTCACTCTGACACTTAGATTTTGTTAATTTTACCCTATGTATCCAAGAAAGGGATGTTGATATAGAATTTAATAAATCTGATACTCAGATTTTGTCAATTTTATTCGATATATCCGACAAAGGATGGTGAAAAAGCATTTATTCACTCTGATACTTAGATTTTGTCAATTATATTCGACGTATCTGAGAAAAGATGTTGGTAAAAAAAATTATCCACTCTGGCACATAGATTTTGTCAATTTTATCCCATGTATTTGAGAAAAGGATGTTGATATAGAATTTAATGACTCTGATACTTAGATTTTGTCAATTTTATCCGACAAACCTGACAAAGGATATTGATAATGCATTTATTCACTCTGATACTTAGATTTTGTCAGTTTTATCCGATATATCCGACAAAGGATGCTGATATAGCATTTATTCACTCCGGTACTTAGATTTTTTCAACTATATTCGATGTATCTGACGAAAGATGTTGATAAACAAATTTATTCACTCTGACACTTAGATTTTGTCAATTTTATCCCATTTATCCGAGAAAAGGATGTTGATGTAGCATTTAATCACTCTGATACTTAGATTTTGTTAATTTTATCCGATATTTCCGACAAAGGATGCTGAAAAAGAATTTATTCACTCTGATACTTGGATTTTGTCAATTATATTCGATGTATCTGAGAAATGATGTTGATAAAGCATTTATTCACTCTGATACTTAGATTTTGTCAATTTTATCCCATGTATCCGAGAAAGGGGTGTTGATATAGAATTTAATCACTCTGATACTTAGATTTTGTCAATTTTTTCCGACATATCCGATAAAGGATGTTGATAATGAATTTATTCACTCTGATACTTAGATTTTGTCAATTTTATCCGACATATCCGACAAATGATGTTGATAATGCATTTAAAGGATTTTGATAAAGTATTTATTCACTCTGATACTTAGATTTTGTCAATTTTTTCCGACATATCCGATAAAGGATGTTGATAAAGTATTTATTCACTCTGATACTTAGATTTTGTCAATTTTATCCGACATATCTGACAAATGATGTTGATAAAGCATTTGCTCAATCTGATACTTAGATTTTGTCAATTTTATCCGATGTATCAATCAATCAATCAATCAATCAATTTATTAATACTAAAAAAAAACAATACAATTACAAACTTAAAATTTATATACGCCCAAGAAGCTAAGCTTGTAAAGGGCCAACAAAACAAATAAGACACTATTATAAAGCACATAAAAAAAAAAAAAAAAAAAAAAATACAAATACAAAAAAAAAAATAAATAAATAAATTGGATAAGAGACATTTATGAAAATAGGAGAATTAATAGGAGAAAATAGGAGAATTATTTGAAATACATTGAATGAAAAAAAAAGACATATAAATGTGGATGGAATGCAAAAAAAAAGAAGAAGAAAGGGGGAAAATACTATACTGGAAATACCCAGCGAGAAAGTGCCTTTGCAGAAAGAGATAGAGGGACATCAGGAGGGATGGAGTTCCATAGTAAAATAGATTGATAAACAGGAGACCTCTGACCTGCTGTCGATGATCGCTTAGGTAAAATGAACCTGCGATAAGAGCTACGTAAAAAAGAAGAGTACCTACCTGAGCCTGACAGAAAGAAAAACTGCTGCAGAGATGGTGGAAGTGTACCTAGAAAAGCAGAATGTGCTAAATAAAGGTAACTTTTACCCACAATACGATCCAGCGGAGCTATTCCAGTATCATTATAAAGATCAGAGGAAGGGTAAAAACGAGGTAGAAGAAAAGTAGCCTTCACTGCCCTATTTTGGGCTCTTTGAAGTGAGCAGAGAAGAGATTTATTAGTACTACCCCAGACAGAACAGCAATAAGAAAGGTAAGGAAAAATAAAAGCATAATAAAGAGAAAGCATAACATCTGGGGGAAGAAATGAGTTAACCCTGTATAACATTGAAGATTGGCGGAGGACAAGGGAACGGGTATGAGTTATATGGGGTTTAAAAGAAAGAAAACAGTCAAGATACACACCAAGAAATTTCACTATAGTAGCTTGCGGTATAATATCATTCCCATAAGTCAGGATGGTTGGTTTCCTTGCGTCTCTCATACGACAAGGGGTTCTAAAGTGTACAATGGCACTTTTTTGGCTGTTGAGAGTCATACCATTTGACCAGCACCAATCTTTTACTTTATCAAGAAGACCTTGAGCTAGGGAAATGGCAGATGGCAGGTCCACTGCAGCAATGAAAAAGTTACTGTCATCAGCAAAAAGTATAGGGTGCACAAGGGGATGAAGACCATCAACAAGATCATTAATATAAATTAAAAACAAAAGTGGTCCAAGCACAGAGCCCTGTGGGACACCTTTCACAATAGGCAAGGAAGAGGAAGAAGTACCATTGACCGAAACATACTGAGATCTCCCTGAGAGGTAAGACCTAAACCATTCAAGTGGGACTCCATGCACTCCAAATGAAGATAATTTAGACAAAAGAACAGAGTGAACGACCATATCAAATGCCTTTGAAAAGTCAAGAAATAGACCCAAAACACACAAGCCCTTGTCAAGATTAACACGCACAAACTCTGTTGCATCTGAAAGTGCATGCAAGGTAGAGAAACTGGGACGAAAGCCATACTGATGGTTAGTTATGAGAGAATTACCTGCAGTCGTATTAGTACTAAATACAAATGAAGAGAGTCTACAATACACTACTTTTTCAACAACCTTAGAAATTACAGGAAGGAGAGAAATAGGTCTATAGTTTGAAATTAGAGATGAATCACCTTTTTTAAACAAAGGTACAACATTAGCAACCTTAAATAAATGAGGAAAAACACCAGAAGAAAGAGAGAGGTTAGTTATGTGTGAGATGGGGTTAGAAACAAACTGACCAATTTTTTTAAGAACATTACAGCTCAAACCAAAACCATCAACTGAACGGCTACTTGAAAGCTGAGAAATAATGTTAGAAATTTCGGTATCACTGCATGGAAAAAGGAAAAATGACTTTTCTGCTAAGGGAAAACTACTTACTCTGCTGTAGGGTGGATTAGGAACTGAAGGAAGTGAGGTGAAATACGAATTGAAGGCGCTTGCTGAAGAATTTTTGTCCACGAAAGATCCATCAGCTTTCCTGTAGCGACAAGGGGGGGACTGTTTGAGTTTCTTGCGGGAAAGAGCTTCATTAACTACAGTCCAAACCTTTCGCAAATTCCCCTTACACTCATCAATTCGACGCGAAAAATATAGCTTTTTGGCTGCACGTACTGAAGAAGTAAGCACATTTTTATAAAGTTTATACTTCAACAGATCATCCTGTGTCTTACTTTTACATGCAGCCTTGAACAGAGACGCCTTCATATGTGTAGCATTGATCAGACCTCTAGACATCCATGGACATTTAGGTATGGAATTCCTTGGCCTCTTTCTAAGAGGAAAATGCTTATCCAACAGAGCTCCCATACGACACAAAAATAAATTCGTTGCACAATCAACATCATTAGCTTCAAAAACACTAGACCAATCATTACTCTGAAGACTATGTATTAAATTAGAAATTTCTTTATCTGTGGAAGTTCTAAAAGAAGACTCACCCTGCTCATCCACAGCAATCTCAGTTTGAGGCACAAAAAGTGAAACATAAATAGGGAAGTGATCAGAAAGATCAGTGAAAACAAGACCAGAAGTAAACTTCAAATTAGAAGAATGAGAAATGAAAATATTGTCTATTAAAGTGGCAGAATTTCTAGTAGGGTCAACACGAGAAGGAAAAAAAATTGAAGGAAGTAGACCAGCAGAAGAAAGCACATCAAAGAGATGATCACATTCATCACTTGATCCAATATTTAACATATTACAATTAAAATCTCCCAAAACACAAATACGTTTTTTAGAGAAAGACCCCACACAAGAAAGTTGATCAAGCAAATCACAGAACAAATGTGTTGGAAAAGGAGGGGGCTTATAAAACAAACAAACAGTGTCACATACAAACTGGCTTTTCAGATCAATAACAAGAGAATAAACTGTCCTACTATTTGACACTACTGATGTAAACAAGGATTCAAGGTCAGACCTTCTTCTAAACTCAATATCAGACTTTATAAATAAAGAAATACCTCCTGAGCACTTTGTTACCATTCTGGGGATATGGACAGCAACATAACCATGCATATCATAGGCTGTAAAATTTTCACCATCAGATAACCATGTTTCTGTTAAACCAATTACATCAAAAGGGCAAGAATTATCAGACCACAAATACGATTTCAGACTATCCCACTTATCTCTTATCCCACGCACATTCAAACAAAATACATTAAAGCTACTATTTAAAGACAGTGAGGGTATAATTTTATCACAATAATCAATGGTAGTGTGATAATTACAGCTAGAATTAACCATAGATTCAAGGAGAGGGTCAAGCGTGTGAGTCTCTTGTTTACCAGCCCTAATTGGTTGATCAAAAATAACTGAATTAAGAATAGAAGAATTCAAAAGAAAAGAGAAATCACCCATAATTATCACAAATAATAAATATACACATAGAAATATAAGTGGGATGGCACAAATTATCCAAAGTATTGGACCAAAGTATAATGTGACACCAGTTGCTATTACATGAGCTGCAAGTGTGCTGGACTGACAAAAAAATAATAGAAGTTAGGCTACATGAAGGTGAGAGGATCACAAAAAGCATAATGAGATATCAGTAAAATGAAAGTAGAATCAAAGTATTGGCCCAATTTATAATGTGGGACCAGAAAATTATGTAAGCTGTAACTGACATGAGAAAGAAAAAAGAAAAAATAAATAAATAAATAAATAAATAAATAACAAAAAATATAATAGTAGTCAGCCTACCTGAAGGTGATAGGATCACAGACAAATATAAATGAATATCAATGGAATGACACATATTATTCCAAATATTAGCCCAAAGTATACTATGGGTAGTAAAAAATTATGAGAGCTGCATATATACTGACATGACAAAAATTTGATAGAATTCAGGGTACACAAGGGTGATAGCATCAAAAAATAAGATAAAGAAATATCAATGAGATGGCATATATTATTCAAAATATTGACCAAAAATATAATATGGGACCAGTCAAAATTATGCAAGTTGCATGTGTGCTGACATGAAAAAAATATGATAGAATTCAGGTTACAGGAGTGTGATAGGATCACTAACCCAGATAAGGAAATAATAGTGGCATGGCACATATTCATCAAAATATTGGCCCCAAGTATAATGTGGAACCAGTCAAGATTATATGAGCTGCAATTATGCTGAAATGACAAAAATATGAAAGAAATCAGCCTGCATAAAGGTGATAGGATCACAAACAAGCATAAAAAAAATAAATAAATAAATAAATAACAGTGGGATAACATATATGATTCATAATATTTGCCCAAAATGCAATATAGGACCAGTGAAAATTATATGAGCTGCAAATGTGCTGACATGACAAAAACATTATAGAAGCCAAGCTACATGATGGTGAAAGGATCATAAACAAACATAAAGAAAAATCAGTGGGAAGGCACATATTATTATAAGTATTAGCACAAACTATAATGTGTGACCAGTTGATATTATGGGGGTTACAAGTATAATGACACAACAAGAATATAATGTAAATCAGACAACATGGAGGTGACAGAATCACAAACAAACATAAAGAAATATTAGTGGGAAGGGACATATCATCCAAACTATTGGCACAAAGTGTAATGTGGTACCAGTCTAAATTATGTGAGGACAGTAAAGAATAATAGAGGAATATTTTAAGAACAGCAAGTAAATCCCTACAGAAACAATGCAATATATTATAAGAAAATAAATCCAAATCCATCACTTTAATTTATCTGCATTTGCAGCACATAAATCAATTTCACTCTGATTATTAAACTTAACCACTCTTCCAGATTGGTTTTATACAGGATATCACCTTTACTGGACCAAACATTACGTAAGCCAAGCTTTGACTTGGCATATGAAAGAAGTTGTAAGCGTGGTTTTGTAAGTGTCTCAGAAAATAGAATCCCTGATCCTTTCAAATCCTTCTTTTGTCTGAGAAGCAGTTGACGAACTCGTAAGTTGCAAAATTCAACAACTATGGGTCTGGGTTTTGCAGATGGTTTGCCAATTCTTTTGGCTGATACAACATCAGACTGAATAATTGGTATGCCAGGAAATTTCCCAGCACATAGTGACAGGAATTGACTTTCAGTGTTTTCAATGGAGGTCTCCTCTTTCACCCCAAAGACAATAATTTGGTTGCTCAAAGCCAGCTGTTCAAAACGGTCATTTAATCTTGCCAGGTTGGACTGGATAGGCTGGAAAGAGTTTTTAAGGTCTATCATGGATGACTCTAAAGTAGCCAATGAAGATTCAACAGAAAATATGCGTCTGTTATAGCTTTCAAGAGTTTTATCCACTAGATTACTAAGATCTAGGTTGAGGCCAGCATACACCTCCTGCTTGATTGCATCCAGCTTATCTGAAGAGATAGTGACATTATGTTGCATGAATGTCTGTTCCTCTTTCATTTTAACCACTGCCTCATCTACCTGGGAAGAGATCTTAGCCAATATAAGGTCATCAAGTAACCCTTTCACTGAAGATTTAAGATTGTCAGGTTGTAGTGAATCTGCTAGCATTTTATGTTTGATTTTTATGCTATTTATGTGGTTAGTGAGCATGAGTAGTTGCTCTGAAACAGATTCTGATCCAGAGAATTGGATTGAGCTGTCAGACCTTAGTTCACGAGGTGGCTTGAGTTGACTTTTCATTTCTAATCTGAAGTAAACAACAAAACAGGACCAGAATAAGCAGTGGTATAAGACAGTTTGGGTATAAGGCAGGATGTAGTCCACAATGAAGTAACAAATTTCAAATACCAAAGCAGGGGATTGTGAAATTTGAAGAATAGAAAGCAATCAGCAAAAAACATCAAGCATCAACAGTAGCAGTGGCATAAACCCAAGGATTGGTTACTGTAGTCAAATTACAAGTTAAAATTGGTATAGGTCTCACCTGATGAGTCCCCTCTTACACCCCAGGGGTGGGGGCTGCTATGTGTGCCTGCCTTTACCCACTGGTAGGCAGGCAGAACCAGTACTTCAGGAGGCTTAAAGTGTTGCTGGTTATGCCAGAAAACCTCAAATTCTGATCTGATCTGATACCCACGTCTTTTCAATTTTCAAATTTCTGACAGAGGATGTTCATAAAAAAAATTTATTCACTCTCACACTTAGATTGTGTTAATTTTATCCGACATATCCAACAAAGGATGCTGATAAAGCATTTTTTCACTCTGATACTTATATTTTGTCAATTATATTTGATGTATCTGACAAAAGATGTTGATAAAAAAAAAGTTTATTCACTCTAACACTTATATTTTGTTAATTTTATCCAACATATCCAACAAAGGATGCTGATAAAGCATTTATTCACTCTGATACTTATATTTTGTCAATTTTATTCGACATATCCGACAAATGATGTTGATAAAGCATTTATTCAATCTGATATTTAGATTTTGTCAATTTTATCCGATGTATCTGACAGAGGATGTTGATAAAAAAAAATTATTCACTCTAACACTTAGATTTTGTCAATTTTATCCGACATATCCGACAAGGGATGCTGATAAAGTATTTATTCACTCTGATGCCTAGATTGTCAATTATATTTGATGTATCTGACAAAGGATGCTGATAAAAAAATTTATTCACTCTTACACTTAGATTTTGTCAATTTTATCCAACATATCCAACAAAGGATGCTGATAAAGCATTTATTCACTCTGATATTTAGATTTTGTCAATTATATTCGTTGTATCTGACAAAAGATGTTGAAAAAAATTTATTCACTCTGACACTTAGAGTTTGTCAATTTTATCCCATGTATTCGAGAAAGGGATGTTGATATAGAATTTAATCAATCTGATACTTAGATTTTGTCACTTTTTATCCGAATTACCCGACAAAGGATGTTGATAAAGAATTTATTCACGCTGATACTTAGATTTTGTCAATTATATTCGATGTATCTGACAAAAGATATTGATGAGAAAAATTATTCACTCTGACACTTAGATTTTGTCAATTTTATCCCGTGTATCAGACAAAAGGAAGTTGATAAAGAATTTAATTACTCTAATACATAGATTTTGTCAATGTTATCCCTTTTATCAGACAAAGGATGTTGATAAAGAATTTAATCACTCTAATACTTAGATTTTGTCAATTTTATCCGATGTATCTGACAAAGATGTTGATAGAAAATCTTATTCACTCTGATACTTAGATTTTGTTAATGTTATCTCATGTGTCTGACAATATATGTATGCAAATTCCTTTTCTTACTTTTCCGATGTTTCAATGGACATTCTAACCGTTTGATATGTTAGCATACTCTAAAAATAATGAACACATAACAATGTAATGCTTAGTATATTTTTAATGAATAATGTCACGTAGAAAATTAATACAAAAAATATATTATGATACATTATTAATATCAAAGAGCAACTTTTGACATTTTGAATCTGTTCCATAAAATAGTTCACCATGTTCTCTCTTGATATTGTAGCTACTGTCTTCTCTTAACTAGTAATCAGTAGAATAACCATTAATCCTTTTTGAGTCATACACAATATTTACTGATGTTTCATTGACAGGTTCAATATGCGTTTTGTCTTTAGTATTATTTGATTCATTGACTGTTTGATCAATGGTAGTAACGTTTGCTGGCACTTTGTTTTTTATCGATTCATCTTTATATTCCTTAGTGATATTTTCTACCAATGCCCTTTTTATTTTTCCGGCGATTTCACTGTCTATTACAACATTATTTTTACAAAGGTAAACTCGTAATAAGTAGAATAATCATTATTCCATTTTGAGTCATACACAATATTTACTGGTGTGTCACCGACAGGTTCAATATGCGTTTTGTCTTTGGTATTATTTGACTCATTGACTGTTTGATCAATGGTAGTAACGTTTGCTGGCACTTTGTTTTTTATCGATTCATTTTTATATTCCTTAGTGATATTTTCTACCAATGCCCTTTTTATTTTTCCGGCGATTTCACTGTCTATTACAACATTATTTTTACAAAGGTAACAGTTCCGGCACGTAGACAAGATATGGTTTATGATATTAGTAGAAGAGTAGGCCTTTCTTTTCCCCTTTGCTTTCATTTGAATGCTAATACCTAAAAGATGACGATAGGTTCTATCAATAGGTAGCATGTTACCAGAAGCACTAGCAAGAAGATATCCCTCTTCATCAAATATTATTTTCATGTTTGCATTCTCTTTGAGTACTAATTTCTCTGGAAATGATACTTTCGCATATCCACCATTTGTATAATTGAATTTTTTTTTGGTACTCCAAAGAAATTTAATTCCTTAGTGTCAAAACAACGCACGCATACGTTTCCGATAGTGTTGTACTTGCTTCATAGTTCAAATACTTCTCCTTATCGGCATTCAATGCTACAATAACATTAAAATGTGAACACACTTTCTTAAAATGCTCCATCTTCACTTTTTTAATGATACGACTTATGTGTTTATCATTCTACTGCGTAAAAAATACTGATTTAATACATGCAATAAACTAGGTAGTGTCAATAACCCACCATAGAATACTAGTGGGAAAGCCGCGTCATGTCTATGAGCAAGCATAGAGCACGATTAGTAGAGCCACAATCATATTTCATGTAATTTTAAGATACATAAAAAAAGTTGAAATAATTTCTAAGTTAAAAAAAAGTTAAAAAAGTTTAAAAAAAGGGGAGAGGGGCCAAAAATTTGTGGGAGGGGGCTCCTTGGAGGTTGGGGGTATGGGGAGGCTTCTGAGGTTGAGGTCCTTAGTGGTTAGGGTAATTGATGCTTACGATCCTTGACAATTCATGCTCATAATCGTCTCACTACTTGATTTGCAAGGATTTCTAAAGATTGTTCTGATTTTCTTTATTATAATTCTTTTCTTGCCATCTACATCTCTATTAGTATCAACTTTTTAGTATACTAGAATGTTATCGCACATTTTATAATGACAACACTGTTCAAATGGTACTCGTGTATTATACAGAACACAACGGAGAAGTAAAGCTAGGTCAACTCACAAGGTCATTTTGTCATCGTTGACCATTTCCATAGATTGATGCTATTCCAAATTTATAATAAATTACCTTTGAAGGTTGAGGTCCTTGGTGGTTAAGGTCATTGGTGCTTACGATCCTTGACGGTTTATACTCATAATCGTCTCACTACTTGATTTGGAAGGATTCCTAAGGATTGTTCTGAATTTCTTTATCAAAATTCTTTTCTTGCCATCTACATCTCTTTTTGTATCAACTTTTTAGTATACTAGAATGTTATCGCACATTTTATAATGACAACACTGTTCAAATGGTACTCGTGTATTATACAGAACACATCGAAGAAGTAAAGCTAGGTCAACTCACAAGGTCATTTTATTATCGTTAACCATTTCCATAGATTGATGCTATTCCAAATTCATAATAATTGCCTATGAGTTAACAACCCCTTCGGGCTTACTTTAACTAGTAATTAGTTTAACCCTTTTTACCACCTTCATACAATCCAATCACCAATTAAGATTATCCTCACCCCTACTATTCAATCATCAATTAAGATCTTTCATACATTCCAATTCGCAAATGCTATACCTTTTTTCGCAAATAGAGTTATTTTTTGGTAAATGATTTAACACCATATGCCATCAATTCTAGACAAGATGCAAGGTACCTTCAGCCTAGAGGTTATTAGTGTTTGACAATTTTTGACTCTGAAACATGCACGGCTTGGTTGTATCTTTAGTAAAAACATTAGAAAGACCGATTGCGTCTTTATTTATAGTGAAAAACATGAATATATATGCCCTCCAGGTGAAAACCAGTATTTCTACAAAGAGATCATCTTTGAACACATAATATGAGGAAGTTTAGTTTTGACTATTGAACCAGGAAAAAAACATGTTCTAGTAACAGATGAATGAACCTGGTAAGGCAATGTACTCTTCAAACTGCACTGTATATTCATACCTCAGGCGTAGGATCAGCACTGTATATTTTTGTATAATTCCTTATACATCTCTGTTTGGGCCAGAAAAGAGCGAGTTGGTACTGAAACCCGTCTGGTAAGGCATGTACCGTCTGTATCAATAGATGACTGTCCATGGTAAGGCAAATTACGCAATCACTCGTGAAATCTTATACATGCTTACTACTTACGTAATAATTTCTATTCGTTTTAAGTTTTGATGTTGCTCCTTACTTTCAGTTGGAAAACTTTTTTTAAGTTAATTTCTGGTCGTTTTTTAAATAGTGCTGGGAAATCCTGCGCCCCCTTCATAGCAATGTCCCTTCCCCCATGAAAAGTTCCTCCATGGGAAGATCCTCCCACAAAACCCCCGACCCAACCCTCCCCCCCCACTAATAGAAAAAACACCCCCTGAAAACGTCTGTATACTTCCCAATAACCAATACTATATGTAAACGTTGGGTAAAGTTCATAACTTTCAGATGAAACTCAGAGAGGAAAGAAAATAACAAAATAAAATATAAAACCAAAAAAATGTGAAAAAACGAGGATTTTATCAGCTAGTGGCGAACCATGAAGAAGAAGAAATAGGCAAATATTTCGACAAGGACCTCCGCCAAGTCGTCCTCAGTGCTAAACAAAAAGAAAGAAAAGAAAAAAGAAACCAACGAAATTTGATACATCTTAGAATGTACTTTCATAACTTTCAGCCCTCTCCCCGGGGACTTTGGGGGATTACATTATAGTGATTATATTTAAACATAGTTATTATATTTTCGACCATGCTGAACAAAATGGCTATCTCAAAATTTTGATCGGGTGACTTTGGGAAAAAAATGAGTGTGGGAGGGGGCCTAGTTCCCTCCATTATTGTTCACTTAATAAGGGCACTAGAACTTTTAATTTCCGTTCGAATGAGCCCTCCCACGATATTCCAGGACCACTGGGTCGATACGATCACCCCTGGGAACACAAAAAAATAAACACGCATCCGTGATCTTTCTTCTGGCAAAAAAATACAAAATTCCACATGTTTGCAGATAGGAGCTTGAAACCTCTTCAGTGGGGTTCTCTGATACGCTGAATGTGATAGTGTGATTTTCATTAAGGTTCTATAATTTTTAGGGGGTGTTTCCCCTTTTTTCGAAAATCCGGAAAATTTTCTCAGGCGCGGAACTTTTGATGTTTAGGCCTAAACTTGATGAAGCTTGTATATTCGAAATCAGCATTAAAATCTGATTTTTTTTTATGTATCTATTGGCATCAAAATTCCGTTTTTTAGAGTTTCGGTTACTATTGAGCCGGGTCGCTCCTTACTTACAGTTCGTTACCACGAACTGTTTGATTTACTTATCCAGTGTTTTGATTTATTGTTTATGTTTATTCTGTTATCTTTATTATGTCGAGTGTTGCATTACTTGCTCATTTTTTTTTAGTTTGTTGCTCCATCTTTAGAGCGATTTGCTTCCTTTTTTAAAAGATGGTTTATGAAAATACTGAATTTAATAGTCCGACCATTTAATAGGAGTAATATTAAAATTTAAAACGAACAAAAATTATTCCGTATATGAGGGGGTTACCCCCTTATCATTACCTTTCCCTTTACGCTAAAGTTTGACTTTTTGTCTTAATTCTCTAGGAACGACTCTTGAAACACAAGGGCCGTTTAATTAGAATAAGAATATTTTTAAAGTTCAAAATATTTTAGCGTGAAGAGTGAAATTTTGAGGAGGGGCAACATAAACTCTTAATTCTGTTTCAGCTCTTTCAGTGGCAACTTGGGATGAACCAGTCTACTATACGGACTGAACCAGTCTACTATACGGACTGAAGCAGTCTACTATACGGACTGAACCAGTCTACTATATGGGGTGAACCAGTCTACTATACGGACTGAGCTGGATCTTTAATATTCACTGTTTACCCAGCTATTTCGAAATAGCCATGGTGTACGCTGCTACAATTAGAAAGTGTAGACTGGGCACCGATAAGTTCTTATTATCTTGAAACAAAAGCCTTGAAGGGACCTGTCAATCATTATAATTCTGGATAGGTTTGTGGAATGAGTGGAACAAACTTAAAAACGGAATTGTCAATATTTTGCAGTCACAACTTTGTTACAACTATTGTATTAATAAAGATTAGTAAAACTCCAATGACTACTGTTAACTTATTAAGCAGCGTTTTCAGAAAAAAGTTCAAATCTCACTGAGTTGCTCAAAGTGATGTAATTTGTGAATCGATAGCGAATGATCCCGCAAAGTTGGGTAAGGTTTATATTAACGGACTATTCAGGTAGCTAAGAAATAAACTTACCTCTACTGTCAGAATTTCATCGTGAATCCAAGTTTAACATGTATTTGCGTCAGACATGAACTTTACCTCTAGCACTATATATACCAATTCAGAGTATCTATTTGCGCATTACGGGGGTGGGGTGGATTTGAAACTTACCTCTATAGTCACATTTGCATCCTGAACCCAAACTTAACATACATTTGCGTCAGAAATAAACTTTACCCTCCCTCCCCCCTAATCTGCAAATATGTACCCTGAATTGGAATATACCCCGAATTGGTATATATAGGGGTAGGGGTAAAATTCATTTCCAACGCAAATGCATATTAAATTTGGATTTACGATGAAATTTCGACTGTAGACGCAAGTTTATTTCTTATCTACCTGAATAGTCCGTTAGTATATATCTTACCCCGGAAAACTTGTTTGGCAAATAGTAAAAAGAAGGAAAATAAAGCTTTTATCAGTGAGATTCAATGGTACTCGTATTTTAAAAATCAGTTTGCTGGATCTGATGCTGAAAAGTGTTAGAAATTTGATATTGCATTAAATGATCAACTGCTAGCTTAAGTTTCAAGTTTTAATGTTGCTCCTTACTTTCATTGGCACGTTTTTTTTTATTTAGTTCCTGATTGTTTGTCAAATAACACCGGGAAATCCTGCTCCCTTCCATGGAAACTTCCTTTCCTTCGCAGAAAAAATCTTCCAAACGAAGTTTCTCCCAGGTTCAAATCCCTGCTGGAAAATTCCCTCCAGGTAATTCTATTTTCCCTGAAAATCCCCCCGGAATTTGTCTTGCTGACGATTCCGCCGGAAAAGTTCCCCATAACTTACTTTCATTTGAAAAATATTTAATTTCTGATAGTTGTCAAATCATGGCAAGAATTCCTCTCCATGGAAAATTTTTCCAGAAAATCCCCCCATCCCCAGTGAAAAGTTGTCCCTGCGGAAAATTTCCCCACGGAGAGTTTCACACGCGGATTTCCTCCATGGAGAATTCCTCTCGTGGAATTCCCCATGAAGAATCTATCCCATGGAAACTCCCCACCCACAATAAAATCCTCCAGACAATTCCAACCTCGCTGAAAATTTGCTTAAAACATCCCCACCTTTAAAATTGAGTTGGAAAAGACAAATATAAAGAATTAAGAAAAATATAAAGCATTTCGTATAGGAATCCTGGCAAATCTACCCAGTGTAAAATATCATATGGATAGTTCCCCTGCGGAAACTTCCTTCCCCACGGAAAACTTTCCCCGTGGAAAATCCACCCAATTAGAACCCTCCCCCTTCCAAAAAATGTCTCTATATTTTCCAATAACAAATACTATACGTAAACAATCGACAAATTTTGTAGCTTACAGCCCTTTCCCCAGGGGCTGTGGTGGGTCATGTTCTCACCAAAGGCATAGTTATTGGGCCTTTCAACTGCACTGAACAAAATTGCTATCTTAAAATTTTGATCAGACAACTTTGGGGCAAAAAGAGGCGCAGAAGGGGGCTAGTTGTCATCCAATCTTTTTGTTTACTTAAAGAGGGCACTAGAAGTTTGGTTTCCGACCAAAGAAGCCCTCTCTAGATCTTATAGGAACACTGGTACGATACGATCACTCCTGGGAAAAAAAAACAAAGTAAAAAACAAACATAATAAACACGCATCCGTGATCTTTCTTCTGGAAAAAATACAAAATTAGACAAATTTCATCAGGGTCGTAACTTTTGATGGTATTAAACTCAATGAATTTTATATATTCGGAATAAACACCAACATAAAACTTCAATTCTTTCGATATATCTATAGTTGTCAAAACTCCTAGTTTTGGTTACTATTCGGCCGCCTCGCTCCTTACTCACAGTTCGTTACCACGAACTGTTTGATGTGGTCGCATTTCATTCGGAATTCTTATCAATGTTCTTCCAGAACTGAAGATGAGAAACTTTGCTTTTCTTTTACAAAATTCAGAAGAATAAAAACCAAATATGGGATTTGGGAGGGATAGTGGGATATGATCCCTATATTTACCTTCCAGACCAAATTTAACCATTAGATCTGAACTGCAAGGATGGAGAAATATTGCAGGGTAAAAACTAGGAGTGCTCCAGACATTCAAATAAACAGGTAATTCTTTGGTTTTTGGAATGGCCACTAAGTAAGATAGAAACAAAAGTACCAGAGTTTTTCACCACCAGAGTTTCTGCACATGGACCAGAATTCTGGAGTAAGTCACAATTAAAGTGTCGGATAAGCATACACTTTCGATTCGTCTTTTTGATCTTTCTAAAAAGTTTGAATATTTGTTTGTAAGCAGTACCAAATTTTTATTCAAAAGCCTCACCTCTGTAATTTGTTGGAATATAGAGATTAACTATAAGAAGTTCATCAACTGTTACGGCAAGATAGCAATCACATATTTCAAGCACTCCTGATTTCCCAGGTTGTCAACATTTATTAAAACATTTAAATTCAGACATTCTCCTTTATCTATATTTGGTATGCATTGTGTGATGTACCATATTGTTTAAAGTTCTTTTAGTGTTTTATTATTGTATTGTGTGGCCAACAATAAGCCGAGCTTGGGCCAAATAACCGTGTCACGTTTGTAATACTGTTTTAGTATGAATAAAATGATGATGATGATGTGTTTTAGAAGATAAAAGACAAATTCATGCACAAGATTCGGAAGCAAGGCAGATGAGAATCCCCAAACACGCAAATTCATCCTTATTCAAAAATTCTCCCGAGAAAACTTTTTAAAAAAACAATTGAAGTCTTCTGCCTTTAGACAGGAGCAGGTTTTGACACCACACAGGCACTAATAGTGCATTGGCACATTGTGGAAATCCGTACGGATTTAGAAATCCGTGCGGAGATTCCGTCCGTTTACGTGCTTGAAAAACTCTCTAGCTTTCCTTAACAATTTGGTGAAATCTGGACGGATTCTTGGCAAGGTTTTTAAATGAATAACACCATGACTATGGATCATCAAGAAATTCATCATCTTATAAAATTGGTTCAAGGCTACCCTACCTTATATTAATTAAAAAAACTTTCCAAAAAATAAGTTTTTCAAAGAAATTTAAACTTAAGCTCAGTAGATACAAATACCTGTTAAAATTCAAACTCAAAACGACCAGAAATTACTATTAAAGAATAACTGAAACCCAAAACGAACAGAAATTAAATAAACAATCATAAGAAAAAACATACGACAAGTAATAATATAAATGAATAAATAGATCTTAAAGTGAGTAATGCTTAGGTTGAATATGAAAATCAAGCTTAAAACAAAAAAATACATTTTGCTATTGAAGTATAAATGAAACTTAAAACGAAAAAAAATTAAATAAACAATCATAAGAAAAAACATACGACAAGTAATAATATAAATGAATAAATAGATCGCAAAGCGATTAATGCTTACATTGAATATGAAAATCAAGCTTAAAACGAAAAATAAATATTTTGCTATTGAAGTATAAATGAAACTTAAAACGAACAGAAATTAAATAAACAATCAATGCAAACAAACATACAATAGATATTAGTGAAAATGAATAAATAAATCTTAAAACGAGTGAAATTTAAACTGAATATGCAAACCAAGCTTAAAACGAACAAAAATCACAACAAACAAGAGTTTGGGTATCTCCTTCTCTCACTGTAAAAGGCTAAAACCTACTGCGTCATTGGCTTTTTACTGAAAACTAGTTTTATTACGAATACTCTCTTTTGTACTTACTATTGAAAATAAATATTGATGATAATGATAATAGAGAAAAAGAGAGCAAATATTTAAATACTTGAAAATTTCAACAAACTTGTGGTTCGTCTTGTTGATCCATCTCCATTCTTAACACCTTGAAGAATGGAGATGATTGAGAGGAACGGGTGGATGGGAGGTCCTAGGGTAGGGAGGTCGAAAGGTAGAAATAAATTTGGAATTGATAATGTGAAGGAGTTTGGTTTGCTTTTTTTCCCATTTTTTAATTTATTTAGTTGTTGTTTGTTCGTGTGTTTTTTAAGTGGCTAGCCGTTTTACTGCACGCCAGAAAAACTTAGGTTTTTTCATTAGTGCAGTAGTTGTAAATTGTGAAGTGTTATAATCGTGATTATTAATAAAGAAAAAAACGAAAAAAAAAGAAATAAACGTAAACTTTGGCCGTGATAATTCAAAAGATATACTACGGTGTAAAATCAAAATTTTTAGAAGAAAACTGGAAAATTCCAATGAAAAATAAAGAAAGTTCATTAAAAAAATAATGAAATAAAGAATAATGAAAAATAAAGAAAGTGACCCGAGGCCCTTTTGATGACGGATTTGATTAGAAAGGGTCTTATCAAAAGCTCCACTTTTCCGACATTTTTGCAAACGGTCAAAAGGTGATATAGCACCTTTAAGGAAAAATATAAGGCACCGTTTAGCTGGACAGCTGAGTTATTTTGTCTCAAAGATAAAAAAAATATATGCAAATGAATAGGAACAACGCAAATACAAAGTTGAAAAACAGTAAATAAATGAAATGAATTATGATTAATAAGAAAATAACGGAGAATTACAAATAAATAAAATATTAGCGAATGTAAAAGTAAAGAAATCCATACATAAAATGAACGATAAACAACACAAAATGGAAAAAAAATCCACCGAAAAATGAAGGTAGTAAAGCATATTAAAATAAAATAATAAGAGCATTTAAATATACCATTGAAAACTGTATTCCAAAACTTCAAATTACAACTGGTGCTCCCTGAAAAATTGTACGCTGATCTTTTAGATTAATTTGTCTTGATTTTTAAAAATACGCTGTTTAAACTTAAACCTCTTATTCTCAGCATACTCATAATAATTGAAAAGCAGAAAAGATGAAATATTTCTTGTGTAGGATTTCTATAATATTTTAAAGCTAAAATTCCTGATTCAGAATCAACTTTTGCTGAATTCACATATGTGCTTAGCTTTACATAAAGGTCCAGCTAAAATCAATTTTGACCTATCATAAGGTGTTTCTTTTTATATGAGTAGTTTTGACTGGTCGAAAATCACGTTATCTAGCAAGGACCATATGAGGACGGAAAGGTTCCATGGAGTACATGTTTAGGGCCATAGGTCATGGGCTCACCCAGGACTTTGTCCTTGTTGGCAACTGCCCAAGTTGGAGGAGAAGTTTGCCATCTTCTGTTAGAGCTTCGTCCTGTACTCAATTTTGAGAGTTTAATTGGGGGACAGTGAGTTTTTAGCGAGGATAGAGCTAAGCTTCCTGCTCCCATATTAACTCTTGTAGCACTGGTAAGGGTTAAAGATTGAAAATTTAGCTCATCAAAAATACTAGGTTTCAGAATACGAAACTCAAACCCATACTCAAATAATAGTTCTTTTCTTAATTTTTTTTAAGACTATTTGACATAATTGTGCGGGGACTATATTTCTTTTATTTATTTTTTTATTGTTTGTTACCAAATGGGTCAATAAAATACAACAGTTAAATCTCCATGTTACACCAACAAAACAAAAATAAACATTACCACTTACATTTAAAATTCGTCCCGACGCAAATTAGCATGTTTGGAACGACTCAATAAACTATATTTGCTATTAATACCCTTCCTTGGAAAAACAAAACAAGATCTCTTAATCCTCCCCTCCCCCTACCGCTAATGAACAATTTATTAATAATTCTAATATTAAGATATTTACAGGGAAATTGACTGGATTCCTTCCTCATGCTCTACAAGTCATCATAATTCCTGACACGTACACTCACTCAATCAACCAAACAAATTAATTAAAATCTCTTTAAACAATTCACAATCATATACTCACTCCAAAATGCTCACTCAATCTATCAATTCATCTCTAGAATATTGGATAAAACAAGCACACTTCAAAAACACGGAGTTCCTCAAGGGCCTTATTATCTCATTTACCGTATACCTTCTTACATCATATAGCATAAAACCATATGCTGGTTAAAACTATACAATCTAACTTTTTGCACAATTATCACAAATTTTTTTTTCACGAAAGAACTTTTCTATACGATTCGCTTGAAACTGTAGAATGGAAACTAGAAAGCCTTACTTTGGGACGAGCCGTCTTTAACATGAAAATAAATAAAATTTTATATGGTTTGATTCTAAGCTAAAACATATTTCGATCAAAGCATTTATCCGGATTTTAGGATTTACCTACCTGGGATTTTGCCTGCAGAAAATAATCCTCAGCCACAAATTGTTGGGTTTCTACATCATGAAATGCAACAGTCACATCACCATTTATCATTTGTGATCTATAAGAAAGTGAGTAAAATCACTAAACAGATGTATTCATAGCTTCAGCTAGCAATTTCAGAAATCAGTCACAATTAAAAATCCCAGCGCTTCAAAAGATTGCTGAAATAAGAATTTATTTAAAAATCTAAATAATTAAAAAAAAAAAAAACTAAAATCTAAATAATAATCTAAATAGCCTAATTAGACCGTACTGCCTTTGCATTAAAAACTAGACAAATGAAAATATTAAAAACGAGATTTAAAATATGATAACGGAGAAAATAACTTCCACTTTTTATTTAAAATATTATACCAGTTTTTCTATATTTAAATTTGTTTAATTTGTTTATTTAAAAATTGTGTAATACTCATAACCGCATTCCGCATACATGTTAAAGATTATAAGAAGTCTATCAAATGTGCATCAAATAAAATACAGCCTAAAGTAAAAATTTAACAATATAATAAAATACAATGAATTTAAAATGTAATAGATATAATAAAAAAAACTTTAAAACTATATGAAATTAGTGTAAGTCTTTGAACCCATTCAAAATTTTAAATTGTAGGTACTTGTTCGTATTTTACACACAAAAGGATGTTTATGTTAAATAATTAAAAAACTTTCGGAAAAATAAGTTTTTCAAAGAAAAGTAAAGGCAATTTTAAACTTAACCTCAGCAGATACAAATACCTGTTAAAATTCAAACTCAAAACGACCAAAAATTACTATTAAAGAATAAATGAAACCCAAAACGAACAGAAATTAAATAAACAATCATAGGAAAAAACATACAACAAGTAATAATATAAATGAATAAATAGATCTTAAAGCAAGTAATGCTTAGATTGAATATGAAAATCAAGCTTAAAACGAAAAAAAATATTTTGCTATTGAAGTATAAATGAAACTTAAAACGAACAGAAATTAAATAAACAATCAATGCAAACAAACATACAATAGATATTAATGTAAATGAATAAATAAATCTTAAAACGAGTGAAACTTAAATTGAATATGCAAATCAAGCTTGAAACGAACAAAAATCACTAAAAAAAAAGAGTTTGGGTATCGCCTCCTTCTCTCACTGTAAAAGTCTAAAACCTACTGCGTCATTGGCACTTCACTGAAAACGAATTATATTACAAATATTTTCTCTTCCAGTTCTTACAGCATTGAAAATAAAAATAAAATTAGAGTGAAATAAATTCTTGAACTGATAGATCTTTCAACAACTAATATCGATATATATTAAATATTCAATTTGATATTGTGTATAATTTCCAAGACTGTTCAAGACGCATATAGTTTTCATTAGAGTGCCAGTGACCCAGTAGGAACTGGTGGGCGTGGAAGTGGTGTTAGTTGCCTTCCAATCACTTTTGACCCTTAAAAAGGGCACTAGAACTCTCGATTTGCAATCGAATGAGTCCCCCTTGAAGTTTCTACGACTACCCCTTCCATATGAAGTGCCTCTGGGGAAAAAATAATAATAAAGCATTGGAGCCGTATGGCCTTTACTATAGGCAACGCTATTGCGTTGCCTGTGATGTTCTAACCTACTGGGAAATTTTCGATAATAATGGGGAAAAGCTAGTTCAGGAATAATTATTGCTTAGAAGTCAGGAATGGTATAAATAAGTGTTAGCCTAATGCATAACTCTACACATGAGATTATTCATTTAAATTGCAATCAAAATAAAATACAAAAGCGATATAGTATTTTTAAATTCCCCCGAAAATTCCCTAGTTGCGCGTATACTTCGATCTTTAACTAACACCAGATCTGCTATTTTGATGTAATGCAGGCTTATGAAATTCTGAAGCAGTTTTGTGGTGAATACGTCTCAATTGTTTGCTCTAACTTCCTGAAATTCCTAAAAAAGGATCCGATTGCCTGCAATTTTCCTGTAGTAAGTGCTAATATCGTTCTTGAGCGAAAAATTCCCGTTAATCCTATTTAACAGTGTCAACATATGTCCCCTTTCTCTTTATCATGCAACAAGGAACAATAAATGAAGTAAGCAATGAGCAGAAAATCAAATATTCTAATTGACCATATTCCAGTTCAACAAGGCTGTGCGGATTAATTTCTATCGTTCCCTGTCTCTTAGCCATCATTAGCAATTTATCATATTAGTCTAATATAATTTTGTACTTTGTGATAGATAATGAAAGCAAATCTTAAGATTTTTCATTTATTTGTAAGTACAAAATCAATTACTTTAATTTGTAATTGCTGCTATTCAACAAGTCGTATTGGCAAGGTAAGGGCTAATAATTTGAATTGGAATTCCTTGGTTATTTTTTCTTTTAAATTTGTTCACTAAATTCTCCGTCTCTCCTCTCAGTGGTAATAGCTTCACTATTCTCCAAGATCTAACAACTAATAACAATAACTAATAATAACAAACTAATAATTAATAGCAAGATCTAATAAAAAACTAATAAATTGGGAAATCCTACCAGATAAAAAAAAATCCATAAACTTGAGCATTAAAGCTAACCAAATTTTATTTTTGGGCATTTCACGATCATTTACCCCAATCCAATGGTGGCCTAGCCCTTTTCAGGTTGTACACATTATATGGTATCCCTTCTACGGTAACACTAAAATTACAAAAATCCAAAAAATGAATAATTTTGTTTGCTCCAATATCTTTCTCTTTACTTTAAATTTTCTTCCTCTCAATTCACCCATAAAAATCTTAACTGATCCAAATTAAACATCCTACCTTTGCATGGAGTTGCTGCGCTTAGTACCACAGATCACAATATAGTTATTTATGGAATTAAATAAAACAAAACAGAGTTTTTCAGAGTTTTTTTTCAAGGAAAAAAAAAGCAACATTAAGACTAAAAACAAAAAAAAATTGTTCGGTACATAAGAGTGACTACCCATCCAAAACCCCCTACTCTCTGCACAAAAGTATTATGCTTCGCTGAAGTTACTTATGAGCGCACCAAACGTAGGCAATGGGAAATTGCAAGTGTTTTTTTTTTTTTTTTTTTTATAAATTACTTTTAGAAAAATTGGACTATAAAATTTTATTATTTATAGCAAATGCGCACCAATAAGCTCTATCGTTCTTAAGGCATTGTAAAATACTTAATAACCTCCATCTCCATCCCTCCTTCTAAATTTATCTGAAGGCTCACTGAAATTTGAAGATTTAGGCATACAAATCTAGTTTGATGCATCAGACACAAACAACCCTTCCCCTCGCCCAAAAAAGGATCCACTGGTCTTCCTCTATACTAGCTGATGCGCGGTCGTAGGCCACTTTAAACCATTTTATGAAGCCATAAAATGAGTCGACTCAGTTGTATGAAGCTTAAAGCCCAGTGTAGCACACTGGATTGATGCTCCACTTAGGACTCCGTGGCCCAGGGTTCGATCCAGCTGCCGTAAAGTTGGGCAACAGGTTTGATATTTGCCCATAAAACAAAGACCCAGCAACTAAAACATCGATGTGACGCCCGAGGGACCTTGATTATTTTTTTTATATATGAAGAGCTAAAATACTTGCCTATATTAACCGTCTATTTTGTAAGGACTATATTCATCTTTAGAACTATTGCGCCACCGAACAATGCCACCTTTGAAACTAGGAATAAATAGTTTTTCGATAAATTCTAAATCAATTGCCTATCTCAGGATTTCACGTGATAGTATTTCGACCTTGTATGGGCTGAAATTATTGGTTTGCGCCAGAAAGTGGCATAAACTTCAAGCCTACTGTGACCCAATTTCTTTTGCTACGTAAAAAGGATTCTAGAAATGTAGACTACGTGGACATTTAGAAGCAAATGCGTCACATTGCGGCACTGTGGGCTTTGAAACTGGGCATATACAATTCTTGGATAATACTAAATCAACTGGCTATATTAGAATTCTCACTTAATAGCATCTCGATGGGCTGACATTGTTGGTTTGCACCACAACCTGACAGAAAATGCCTCAGAACTGTGTCCGAATCTCTTTTTCTACTTAAAACTGGACATTTGAAATCCCCATTTCCATTTGAAAGATTCCTCTCCCAATACAGAAGGACTATTGGTTCGACACAATACGCCCGTGAAAAAAAAAACACAAAAAAACAAACACATATCTCTGATCATCCTCGTTGAAAAAACAAAATTTTCGCATTCTTACAGATAGGGACATTAAATCTTTGCAATGAGGTCCTCTGAATTGCTGATTTTAATGGCGTAATTTTGATTTAAATTACTTCCTTTTCTGGGTGTTTTCCTCCTTTCCAGAAATTAGGTAAATTTTTTCAAGCTCGTAACTTCTGTCAGGTAACTTTAAACTAAACGGACTTACATATCCAGAATCATAATAAAAATCAAATTTTTGACGCATATAATGTTGCCGAAACTCCGTACATTTCGTTACCACCAACTGTTTTAGAATGACTGGCAGGATCAATACAAGATACTAGGGTATATAGGAGTGCTGTTATTGATGTCAAGGAGGCACACTTGTGCCTCTATAAAGAGGCGACCCACCACAATGTTAAGCGATTTCAGGTCCTAGAGGTCGCAGAGAGACGGCGGTAATTGCATTTTGTAGCCCAAGCTCAAACTAAGAAACTTGCAAAATTTCATCCTCCTCCGACTTTATCTTCATGGGGTAAACTGGGCCGGAAGTTTGGACCCTCCCACCACAGCCCCCCTTTAACGTTGTCCGATTGGGCTGAAATTTAGAGGTTAAGCTTTCCTAGGGCCCGGGAGCTTATCCTCGAAATTTCAGCTCAATCCGATCACTCCTTCCCTGTTTTCAAAAAACCAAATATAGCCACTTAAAATTCATCTCTTTTTTTTTTGTTAGCCACGCCTACAGGCCACAGTTGGCAACGGATCCGGTTGAATGAGGACTCATTCGAAGCAGAATTCGACCTGTTAGGGCCTTTTGATATTTTCAGACCGAAAAAATTATCCCCCGAATTTACATTTACGAAAAACCTCGTTTTCCTATATTAGCCCATGTTAATTTTTCCCTCCACAACCCCCCCTTTAACGTTGTCTGATCGGGCTGAAATTTAGAGGATAAGCTTTCCTGGGGCCTGGGAGCTTATCGTCGAAATTTCAGCTCAATCTGATCACTCCTTCCCTGTTTTCCAAAAACCACATATCAAGATTTTTGGGAATTTGCTTGCGTCGAAAATACCTTCTATTTGCTAAACAACAATTACTGTTGTGTATGTATAGTCCAGCGGCTGAGACTTCAGACTTTCACGTGGAAAACTCGGGTTCGATTCACCATCAGAGCAACTTTTTTATATACTTTGAAAAGAAACTCAGTTTCTTTTTTAAATTATTTGAAAAAAATTACGTTTTCTAAAGAGTTAAAGAGGCTGAGTTACAAGGTCGACCCTTAAAACGTACAGGGATTAGGAGGCACAGTTGGGGGGCTGTTAAAGAGGCTGAGTCACAAGTTCGAACCTTAAAACGTACAGGGATTAGGAGGCACCCTGTACGACGTGATTTGAGTATTCAGGAATTAAAAGCCTTAACACAAGAATGTTCAAGAGCGGGGGGTTTGGGGGGCGGAAGCCCCCCAACTTTAACTCCTGACACGATCAGCTAACAGTTAGTCAAGCAATAATAAGTAATAAACTGTACAAAAACGTGCAGAAATTATTTGAAAAAAACTACGTTTTCTAAAGAGTTAAAGAGGCTGAGTTACAAGGTCGAACCTTAAAACGTACAGGGATTAGGAGGCACAGTTGGGGGGCTACCACCCCCCAAACCCCCCGCTTTCGCAGCCTTTAAATATAAAAAAAAATTTCTTTAAACTGAAAGTAAGGAGCGACATTAAAACTTAAAAAGAACAGAAATTATTCCGTATATGAAAGAGGCTGTGCCCTCCTCAACGCCTCGCTCTTTACGCTAAAGTTTGACTTTCTCACAACTCTTTTTTTAAACAATAAAAACTTTAGCGTAAAGAGCGAGGCGTTGAGGAGGGCACAGCCTCTTTCATATACGGAATAATTTCTGTTCTTTTTAAGTTTTAATGTCGCTCCTTACTTTCAGTTTAAAGAAATTTTTTTTTATATTTAAAGGCTGCGAAAGCGGGGGGTTTGGGGGGTGGTAGCCCCCCAACTGTGCCTCCTAATCCCTGTACGTTTTAAGGTTCGACCTTGTAACTCAGCCTCTTTAACTCTTTAGAAAACGTAGTTTTTTTCAAATAATTAAAAGTAAAGATCACCATCTAGTAGTGTCAAGGGTTAATTTAAAGCTGAAATATCGGAAGGGTAATTACCTCCCGGGAAGTTATTATGTTAGTAGACTCCAGGATGAGAATTTGAGAGAAACTTTCCAGGAACAGTTGAATACTAAACTTGAGAGCTTAAAATTTGATAATGTGGAAGATGGTTGGAATAATTTTAGAAAAATAATTTGTGAAGTTGCTGAAGGTGTATTAGGGAAGAAAGCTAGAACTGCAGCTAAGAATATTAGTGAAAAAGCTTTAAGTTTAATAGAAAGGAGAAAGGACTTGTACAAGAATTATCTGAGTGATAGATCACATGAAAACAAAGAAATGTAAAGAAAGTGGAGAAAGCATTGAAATATGAACTAAGGAGGTGTGAAGTGGAGGCCATGGATAAAATTGCCGAGGATTTAGAAGATGCAGCTAGACGGCATAATAGTAAAATATTGTACTGGCATGTTAACAAATTGAGAGGTAGTAGTCAATCCGGACTTGTCCCAGTTAAAGATAGGAATGGGGTGGCAATTAGCGATAAGACAAAAGCTAAAGCGAGATGGGCCGAACATTTTGAGAATTTGCTTAACCGAGATAGAGTTGCAGGAAAAAATATAGAGGAAAATGAAAAAGTTTGTGATACCTTGGATGTGAAGGAAGATTTGTTTTGTGAGGAGGAATTAGAAACAGTACTAAAAGGATTAAAGAATAATAAGGCTCCAGGTGCTGATAGGGTAGTAAATGAGTTTCTTAAATATGGTGGCTCTGAGGTTAGAAATAAGTTATTGGAGATTATGAATATGATTTTTGAAAAAGGGGAAGTACCTAATGATTTTAGGAAAACCTTAATTAAGCCACTTTATAAGAAAGGTGATAAAAGTGAGTGGCATTATAAGAAAGGTATTTATAAGAAAGGTGATAATTATCGAGGCATTAGTCTGGTCTCTGTAGGTAGCAAATTGCTTAGTAATATGATACTTTTTAGACTGAGAGATGCCGTAGACAAAGTTTTAAGAGAAGAGCAGTGCGGTTTTAGAAAAGGTAGAGGATGTGTTGACCAAATTTTCACTCTTAGGTTAATAATTGAGAAGTGCCTAAGTTTTCAAACACCTTTGGTCCTTAGTTTTATAGATTATGAGCAAGCGTTCGATTCTGTTGATAGAGGAGCTTTAGTAAAGGTTTTATCCTTGTATGGTATACCAGACAAATACATTAAAGTGATTAGTGCTATGTACGAGAATAACACTGCTGCGGTTAAGGTAGGAAATGAGGTTAGCAGCTGGTTTTGTATTAAATCAGGAGTTAAGCAGGGTTGTGTTCTATCCCCCTTTATATGGATTATTTTGATGGACTTTGTTTTAAGGAGCACAGGAAAGGCAATGGGAGACCACGGAATCAAATGGGGAGGAAAAAGTCTCCTGGACTTGGATTATGCTGATGATTTAAGCATCCTAGATGAAAGTGTGAGCAAAATGAATGAAGTTTTAGAGGTTTTGCGAGTTCAGGGTGCTAGTATTGGTTTGAAAATTAATGTTAGGAAGACCAAGTCACTAAGGCTAGGAATAAGTGAAGATGAAAAGGTGACGTTGGGTAATGAAAAGATTGATCAGGTGGGCAGTTTCACTTACCTTGGTAGTATTATTAGTAAAGATGGTGGGAGCAGTGAAGATGTTAAAATAGAATAGCCAAGGCTCAGGGTGTTTTTTCACAGTTAAAAAAAGTCTGGAAGAATAGGAAGATAAGTCTGCAAACCAAGATTAGAATCTTAGAAGCTACAGTGATGACAGTGGTCAAATATGGCTCTGAAGCATGGACGCTCCGAAAAGCGGATGAAGATTTGCTAGATGTTTTCCAGAGAAATTGCTTTAGGATTGTTCTGGGTACCCGGCTGACTGACCGTATTTCAAACAATAGGCTATACGAAAAATGTGGTTCAATACCACTTTCTAGGTCTATAATGAAAGAAAGGTTGAGGTGGTTAGGGCATGTTGTTCGGATGAAGAATGACAGATTGCCGAAGATTGTTCTTTTCGGCCAACCATCTAGGGCTAAACGGAAAGCAGGTCGTCCCCGTCTGGGTTGGGAGGACGTCATAAAGAAAGATTTAAAGGAAATGGGAACTTCGTGGGCGGGTGTAAAAAGGGAGGCTTTGAATAGATTGGGGTGGAGGAGGAGCGTGCGTAGCTGTGTTGGCCTCAGGCGGCTTGGTGCTGCGATGAGTTGTTAGTAGTAGTAGTAGTAGTATTTTTTCTGATATTTGTGCACCTTCTCAGAAGTAGATACAAGATTTGTAAGACTTCAGCGCGAAATATTTTTCTGGGAATTCAGCAAAAACAGTAAAAAATTTATAGAAGTTGCCAAATCAATTTGGACACTTTAAGCAAATTTATCGAAAATTCCTGTATGAAATTCCTAAAGATCTTGAGAACACAATAAATTAGAAGGGATCTGATTCGACCAATTGAAGGTGGGTGATAGGGTAAGAATGTAGGCTGTGAATCTGAGTTTGACATAAATATCATATAACGCCTTCTTATTTATTTCAGTTGACATAGTGGCTTGGCTGTGTAGCTGCGGGATTTTTTCAGAGTGGAAGAACCGGCTGATGGAGGGGTTCTTCCCACCGTGTCTTCAACCATCACATTCTTCCTCTACCACGATATCGGTTCTAGGAGTTTACCCCCCCCCCCTCCCCGGCGATTAACCCCCCCCCCCTGGCGATTAACCCTGGCGATTGGTTTCAATAAGGTGCGACAGGTCCACGTTAAAATATATGTATGAAGTCGCTATTTATTTGATCCTGCTTATTTTTGAACCTTCTGAACATTGTGAAATTTGAAATTTGACCAGATCCTGAAATTTGACCAGATAACATTTTGGACTGCAGGGGCATACTATGCACTGAAGGGATGGCAAGTTGCCCTCTGATCGATTTTGACCCTGAAAAAGAGGACCTGACCTTCTTACACAGAATCTAATAAGCCTTCCCCCCTTGCTTAATCTCCTACAACCATTTTCATATACGATGATGCCGAGAAAAAAATTGTACATGGGTGACACATTAATTTTTACAAAGTCAACGCTACTATATTGACTATGGTAGTAACTCATTGTCAACAGGAATTTAATATATAATCTTTGTTTTGGGCACGAAAATGTAACTTTTTAGCATGCCTGGTCGTTGAAAATACCATGGGTAGATAAAAAAACGCCAAATCTGTAACCGCGATTGGAACAACAGAAACGCTGTTTTCTGAACACTGGCAGCGTTACTAAGAAAAATGGAAGGTCTGTATGGTTAAGATATGCAAATAAACATCAAATAAAGTTACGGCAATTGATTAAGTAAAGCAATTCCTTGATTGTCCAATTTTCAAACACATTCCTATTATAAAATATTATTTGATGGCCATTCTCCAGGAGGATTACAGGTTTAGGGTGGTGAACTTGGATCAAATGTTTCACAGTCAGTTTGAAAATGTAACCCCCTCAAGCAATGGTGTTTTGAACCAGTGTGATTGCGTACTGTCAATGTGCATGCCAAAATATTGTGGGCATTTGATGGGTACGGTGGGTATTCCAACCAAAAAATTTGTGAAATGGTCTTTGATTGGATGAAAATTATTGTACGATATCACTTTCAACTAATCAGAGATATTTTCCACTTACATAAATTTATTGAAAGAGAAAGCGGTATTTTATGCCTTTAGTCAAAGCGTCACCGACAGCCAATGAGGAAAACTCTTTTCGGAGTAAAATCAGAGTTTCTAGCTACTGTTGGTTCAAATTTGAGGCAGACGGTACAATTTTTAATCTTAAGCACTCGGTACCATTTTGTGGTAACTTTTGGTCCAAAATAGTGGCGCTGAGGGATTACGCTAATCAGAGTGGTGGACCACGTTTGCAGCCCTGAGATTACACGAAGAATCATGGAAAATCGTTTGTTTAGACCAAATGCCTCGTAAAATAAAGATTTATAAAATTAGATTAGATATAAAACATCGTAAAAGATTAAATTAATGTGGAGTAGCCTTTAAGTTCTTCGTGTTATAACCTAGCACAAAAAACAGTAGACACAATTCAAATTGTATTTTCGTACAGCTTATTTTAATTGGTTCTGGATTCTTGCTGGTTAAAGCTAGATGGCATTGAGAGCTTGTTTCATTACAAGCTTGATTTTCCCCTCTTATTTCTTCTTAGTTTCGGACAATTCGGGCCAGAGTCCTTTGTTTTGGGCAATTTGGGAAAAATTTTTCCGATAACATAACTGTAGCGAGAAAAAAATAATCAAGTGACTGAAAAAGGCTAAAACAAAAAAGGGAAAAGAAAAAGATTCTATAAATAAAAGAAGAGGATAATGTTTCCAATATCCAGTGAATGAAAAAAAAACAAAAAAAAGAGCAGCAATATTTTGAAAACAGCTAAAAAGAAAAAAAGATATTTTTTCCTTCATTCTAAATCTAAGAAGCAACTATAGTTAAATGAATTTGGACTGCTTTCGCAGCTGCATACCTATCTTCAGCTCCACTGAGTCCAAAAGCCATGTATTGATTGTCTTTAATCCGTCCCGATAATTTGATTATGACTGATTCAATGTCGGGTGCCCAGCTTACTTGTAGCTTTCCATCCAAAAATTCTAAACAGCTACTGAACGTTGGAGGCTCAATTGGGTCTTGTACTTTGGGCAGACGTGGTGGGACAGTCTAAGGAAGAAGTGGAATTTTAGTTATTGTGGCAGTAGCGTGGCATGTAGATCCCCCTTTTATGAGGGGCTACTAAAGCCCTACTAGAACTTCTCGAGAAAATAATAAAAAAAGGGCCTCAAAGGCGAGTTATAGCACTGATCAAACAACTTTATAATCTCTCCGTTAGAGATTTGATGTGGCATCAATGACTATTTTCTACAAGTACCTCCACTACCACTCCCTATGACGAGTCATCGCTACTAGTACTGCCGTCGCTTGTTAAGCCAATACGGCAAACTCGCAAAAAGACTTTACTGCCGGATTACCTAAAAGAAGAGACACCTTTTCTCCACTAAGTACATGAAGAAAATTTTCATAAGAAAATGTACCTTCTTTGGGAATAGTCTCTCGAGGGACGCCCTCCCTGAAAACCACTTGTTATTGTGTTTAATGAAAATATAGGATAAAAATACAGAAAATGATAATGAAGGCTAATAATCCTTATTAAAAAATTTGATCATGTTAATTATGTATAGTAGCAGAGTGTGTTTTTATCAATATTTTTTGGATAAAAAATTTCAAAAATAAATGTCGTTTTTAAATTAGTGTAGGTGACATTAAAGTTTGAAATTATGTGAAAAAGATTATTATGTCATCGAGAGGAGAGGAGGTGGGATTTAAAAAAAGCAAGTTCACCAGACCCAATTCTACGGGGAAAACCAAGGCAAATGATTGGCTATTGGTGTATGATGCCCTAACATGGTTACCACCCCCTAGTGATTTCACTATTTCTAGTAGTTTTTTATATAGCCGAAAGAATCGCTAAGCAAGCACATAAATCACTAGATTACTGAAGAAAACTACTAAATCAACCAAACAATCACCAAAATCCAGCAGTTTTTTCACCATGTGGCAACCCTGGCCCCTACGTTTTGAGCAACCTAGTATTTTGAACTTGTCATAAAAAATAGCTTGGTGACGATGGAATGTCCCAGAAGGCTATTCTGTTGCTACTTTTGCAAAGATAGGATTTTTTCACCCAACAATTTTCGTATAGATTTTTTTTTCTCACAGACATACCTATGTTGGGTACAATCTTTTTACTTTATTTGCATTTTTAGATAGTCTTGTCATGTTTACTTGTGACTAAATTGGGCGGTTCATGTGTTTGTTTGTTTTTGTAAATAAGACCATTGCTTACTTCCTTAAGGAGGCGTTTGAAAATGGACAAACGTTATTTAATAAAAAATATATTTAAATTTAATACAAAAACAGTTTTTTCCATTTCCTATAAAAACAATTTTATGTTTCTTTATTTTTTAATTTTTAATGTGACTTATTTTCACGTGGCTCTATAGTTAGCGAATTATGCGTGAATTTCAACATTTCATTATATAGGTCATTTCAAGATGCACGTTTACGGGAAGGAGTTTAGGCCTCTAACTGTCAGCACAAGAATGTAAAAGAAGCTGCACTGCATTACTGCAGCATTGCATCAGTGCATTACTGCACTATTGAAGAGACATAGTAGTCTCTTCAATTATGATTTTCAAGTTTATGGTTAAACGACATCAAATTGGAAATTTCAATGGATTAGTATATAGTGTATATGTAAAGAAGTAAATAGAAAAAAAAGTGTCGCGGTCATAAAAGGCGACTGACGTAAATTTAACTTCTAGATCTGTCTTGTATATCATTCAATTTGTAGTCTGAAACTTGTAAATCATATTTCCAAGCTCCATAAAATGTTAAAAGGTCATACATTTTTTAATTTTCGCATTCCTTTTTTCTTCTTTAGGGCACTATTTTTTCTTTAATTCAAGCACATGTGAAGATTGAATCGGTTAGGTGAAGTGATTCAAAAGTAATGTCTTTATCAAATACCTAACCAAAACCATTTACAATCCCTCGTTTGTTCTTAAGAACAAATTGTTTACTATGTCACTTCATACAATATAATTTTAGTAGGATCAACTATTAATATTTATTGTAATTCAATCAACATAGCTAATCACTCGGCAATTTTGATAGATTAAATCCCACAACAGTTGCGTAGAATTTCTTAGATAATTTCGGAGACCACACTGCCTTTCCATGACGATAAAGTAAAAGTTCAAAAAAGTTTTGAACTCCAAAATTTTTTGAGGAGAAGTTGTCTTTTTTAAGAAAAATACTAATAAGCAACATGTATCCAGAGTGGTTAATTAACCAGACTTTTTCAAAAAGAAGAAAAAGGTTTCTAGAGATTTCTAAGGAAGTCTTAGAGACAACTCGGGAGAAGGATGTTTTTGTTCCTTACTATATGTACCCAGGCAAAGTGAAAACTTAAAAGAATTTTACAGAGCAATGGTCTAAGGGTAGCTTTAAAGAGTAATAATACTTTGGGTAGTTTTCTAAATTGTGGGAAGAATCTAACTTCATTGGGGCAACAAAGTGTGGTTTATCAGATCCCATGTACTTGCGGAAGCTCATATGTTGGACGTACTAACCAGAATTTGGAATGAGATTATTACAGCATAAAGATTCTATTCTTCGGCTTTAAAGCAAGATTCTAAGTCTGAAGATTTTACTTCAGCCCTTTCGGAACATATTTTCAATTTTCAGATCATTTTATTTTGATTGATAATGTCTCTTTGATTTATGGGGATCGGGGTTTAAAGCAAAATTTTCGTGAAACTCTTGAAACAAAGAAAATCTTATTCAAGAATATTGCTTTGAATCGGAACACAGTTGAATTTGGGCTGAAATCTATCTATGATAATTTACAAAAATCTAACAGAGTAAGGTTCAATTCACCCAATGTAGTTGACCTTTGTCCAAATGTTATATCATTGAACGCTAATGAACCGAACCCAAGAAGGTCAAAGAGGCTAGCTTCGGCCTTTGCTTTGAAAACAATTAGAGAATTGAACAATATGTAGTTTTATTTGATTTTGTATATAAACTTTTTTTTTAAATTGTTTTAGCTTAGTTTTAACACTGATGACGGTCGCTGTATATGTAACCGAAATATGTGGTATTTTTTTTGAATTTCTATACACTGTCTATTAAAAAGGATTTTATCCCTATTTTGAACTTTCATTTTATCGTAGGATTTCTTTAAAAAAATTTACAATATTTAGTATAAACTCTTTATTTTTTTGTATTTTTAGGTAGTTTTTGGCAGATTTCTTCGTGGCAAAATTGAGACAATGAGATGTTTGAGGTAGTACAAGAGGTAATTTATTCAATTTTTTTTAATTATCTTCACCCCAAGAATTTTTTATATAAACTGATAACTTTGAAGACAAGAAAAAGTGTTTAAGAGTGATTTAATAACCATATTCAAATAAAATCAACCAGGAATTTATATAGAAAAAATGTATTATAATAAAATCCGTGACAGTCCGTGACAGTTGGTCCCTGCACACTATTGTTACCCTGGCCAGTGGACAGTTTTGACATGTAGAGTAAACATGATATCCAGCTACGTGGTTGGAGCTAGTGCACCACCCCCTGGTATTTGTTCTCCATGATTTGTTCTATTCTAATGCAACATTTGGGGCTCTAGAATACTCCAAATAAATAAAAAAAAATAAAAAGCCTAGAATAAACTAGAATGCCACCAAGAAAATCTATCAGCCAAAACAAATAGATCATAATGCAAATATTTCACCCAAGATCTCCACTCAATTGTCGTCAGTGTAAAAAAAAAAAAAAAAAAAAAAAAAAAGAATACAATGAAATAAGTGAAAGATGTAATGAAAAGATAAACCTATGAGGAAAACAATGTTAGCAAAATCATTTTATTTTGTTCTGGTATTCTTTCTGCACTGAGGTCTTGGACCTTGGAGAGAAGGACGATTGACCAGTGTATATTCTGGTAAATTTAATGGATGGGTTTCACCCAGTGTGATATTAAAACTTATTTACTTTGTATAATAATGTCATATTTGTTAAATGTATCAGAATACGCTTTCTATTTCTTTATAAAATCAGAGTAAAAGACTCTTTTGAAATTTTTGATTTTTTGAAAGTGTCCTAAAAAAGGAATATGAAAAAACAAATAATCAAAGATTGAAATATTGTACTTACCGGGAAATACCACCAGGGAGGCTTAGAAAGAAAATCGAAACGCTCAAAATCAAATTAATGAAAATGATTATACTACGGAAAAAAAATAATTAAAGTAGTGAACTTAAATATGAACCGAAACTTTCATCTTGAAAACTTTCTAAAATGGGACAAAAATAAGTTCTTTGAATTTATCTTTTAACTTCTATTAATTAAGCTTTACATTTTTAATTTTTTTTTTAATTCTTTTGTATTGTACAAAACAGAATTTTGACGAAAAAGCCGTAATGGAAAGAAGTAACTAGACAGAATATATAAAGTTGAGTAATCTAGTTTAAACTTATATCGCTGGCTTACTTTATTCTAATATCCTATTATAAATTACAAAAACAAACATACGTAACATGCATACACACAACTTGCCTAACGTAACATTACAATATCTTAAAATAACGTTACTCTAGAATGTTTTCCTGGTAGAAATTGTAATTTAATTTGTGTTTAATTCAAATTTAATGCGATTTAACTATGAAGCAAGAACGATTTATTAAACAATGGCTTAATACTTATTATACAATTACTAAAATATGAGTAATTTTAATGAGTGCTGAGTAAAATATAAAAAATATGAATGTTTATCCCTCAATACTTATTAGTTCTCATTATATCGTTTTTTTTTCTATATTTCCTAATTTGAAGATTTATATGCAGAAGTTAATACACTAAAGTACTATTTAACCATATTTACAAAATATTAATGCAAAGTTAATTCTAGATTGATCCATCTGTTAATTCCCTCCTACCTGAAACAGAAAATTAATTCGTATTAGATATTATTAACTTTTGGTCGAACCTGGAATGCACCCCTAATTATTAAAAATGATTTATTAAAAAACGATAATCAATGAAAAAATTATGTCGATAAAATAAACAAGGAAGTGTGTTTTCAAACTGTTTGTTAGATTGCTGGAAATTTGGGATTCCAAAATTCCTGAATTATTTAATTTTAGCCACTTGCACAAAAACAAAACTTATAAAACTTAGAAAAAATAGCATTAAAAGAAATTTGTACATTATCAAAATCGCGTTTGTTATCCTTTTTTCAACAATGATGGTAAGTTCAATTCCCAATTAATCAGGGACTTACCAATTTCTGTAATTTCATTAAAAGTATATGCTATAAGGACTTGATAACTTATCAGAATAAGCCTTAATCAAGGCAATAGGAATGCCTAGGAGACGATGGATTTTTTCATGTTACCAGGTTTTTTTTTACGCATTCAAATCTGAAATAACGAGGAACGAAGAAGACCATGAACACTGGGGAGGGGGAGGGTTAGTGAGTACAGTGGAGGAGGGTCTTATGCAATAAAAATACAATTGTATTTAGGAGCTGTGGTAGTTTTGGCTGGAGTGAGTGGGTCTGGTAAATAGAAATTAATACTAGTACAATTTGTACCAGGTGTTTTGTATTTCGCTGTACCACTGATTTGAGTTACTCTAAATAAGATTATGTACACTATTTTCAAACTGTTCAAGTTACTGAACGGTATGCAACGATCAATGATTTGACAAAAGTAAGTGACACTCTCAAAAACCGAAGTTTGAAAAGAACGATGATTCTAAACACATAAAACTCATTAAGTACAAAGGAATTTCTCAAAACCTATTAGCATAAGGCGATTTTATAATTTTAGAACGAGGACGACAATTTCGTAAAAAAAGAGGCAGTCACGATATAACGGTGAGATTTAATATGTTTCAGTACCATGAGGTAAAATATTTCAAGACCTATTTATAAAAATTATTTTTTGCATTTCCCCGAAATGTCACTGAAATGTCAGTGTCATTGACACTGAAATGTGAACTGTCACATGAAGTGTCACTTTTCACTAAAGTAGTACTAACACTTAAATCTACTAATTTTCTACTAATTTTTTGCATTTTATACTGTATTTTTCGGAGTTGCTTGCCCTTGTCCTGAAGCAAACTTTATGCAAATACCTTTAAAATTCTTAGCAAGTTTGTATTCTTTCATCTACAAACAATTTTATTCATCCTTTGTGAAACAATAATTTAATAAACATGACACTATATAATAAATAAAACAAAAATAAATTAAACAAACAATAATTTAAAATATATTAAATAAACAATACATTAAATAATTAATATCATATTAAATAAAATATATTAAATAAAGATATATTAAATCAAAAAAATATTAAAAAAAGATATGAAATAAAATATATAATATTAAATATATTAAATAAAACAAAATAAATAAAACAATAATTTAAAAGGCTGTTGAAAAAATGGATGTCTTTCTAATGATTAAATTAATACCACATATAACTGATTGAATAAATAGTATTAAAATATTAAAACATTAATATCTCATATTGATTGATGTGTATTTAGGAAGGAATTGAGTGTTGAGTGTTTAGTTAGTGGTAACAGAGTACATGATGTTGTAGTTATGATTTGCTTTTTATTTATTTTTTTTAAACCTTTCTTAGGTTAATTTTTTTGGGGGTGAGATTTGTTTGATTATCCCTCTTCCACGTCATGACGCGGCATTTTTAGGGGATGTGTTAATGTTAAATTTTTTGTCAATATTTTCTTCTATTAAATAAAATAAATGAAATTGATTTTAAATCAATTTAAAAGAAGTTATCGGTCGCACACCAAAGCTAAGTTTGCAAGGAAAAGCTGCGAAAATATTGACATGAAAAATACGGATTATAATAAAGTATTTATTAAATATAAATACAATTGACTAAAATCAAAGAAGTGAAATTTTAAAAATATTTAAATATACAAATTAAGGACTTTAGTGACCCTTAGTCGCCTTTAACTTTAGCCCCCCTTCCAAAATTATGATCATAAGAAGATTCGAGTAATTTTAGAAAAAAATCGGAGATAACACTTCAAAGGAGGAGTATGATCTTGATGAGAGTTACACTACCAAGCATTCAATGTTTTTGAAAAAGGGCTGCTGCCCTTTTTATGAGAATGCTGCCCTTTTTACTTTTATGTTTATGTCCACCCTGTTTATGTCATATCACCGTAAGGAGCGTGACGACCGTGGTACTTTTTAAACATTTGCATTATAGAAGTTATCTAGAAATTACCGTCCGTGCCAGATACTACAGTCCAATTCGTGTCGCAGTGGACAAGGAGTAAACAATAGTCCCTTGGTACCATAAGGTGTATTTTGTAGCAAAACAGAGAGTAGGATCCCAGAATTTGGGATTGAATGGCAAATATATTATTTTCAGGTTGAAGGTTCTTTATAATAATACCAATAAATTGCAGAATTCTGTACAGTTTTCTGCTGGCATAGAGTAGAGCTCGTATACCAACGAGAATAAAAACAATGTGTCTTATCACTGAAAAAAAAACCGAAATTTTTTTGCCTGTATTTCTTATTAAAGAAATAACATTGATATACCCCTCCAACCTATCGCCAGCACACGTTCATTTGATACAATATTAACTGAATAATATGAATTATCAGGCAACAGTGGGCAGGAAGCGCCGAAAATCATGTCCAGCAATCAACAAAATAATAAATACAAAACGCCTTTCTTCACCAAAAATATTTTTTTAATTTTTGAAGCATTCTATGAGCAGCATTCGGAGCCGAGATCTAGTGGCAGTGTCTAATGGCAGTAAGTGACAAAGTTACAACTATAGATTTAACAACCTCGACCGCATTGACCTCTTGCCTTTCGGCAAAGGGATTAATAGACGAGACTTAAATCGAGTAGAAACGGGCATCGGGAGAATATCCACAATTATATATAATGATTCTGTCGTTGATTGATTTGGCGAAATGGAAGGATATGAAAGGAATGACTTAAGGATACGAGCGGCCTTATTCTCTATCTTCTGAAGTGGAATAAGATTATGCTGAAAAGTATTTAGATAAACAAATCTCGCATAATCAAAATGAGGTTGTACTAAAATATTGTGACGTGAGTGCGGAGTAAGCAATTAAATTTTTCAAAAGTTAGTTTTGCAAACCTGCACCCAACTCTACAATAAATTCAAAACATCAACTACGTTGTATAACCCACTTTACCAATAGCAAATTTTTCCAGAAGCTAAATATTTCCCCCTCAAACCCTCTGATTTACGTACACAATATGAGTATGCATTAAATAAAAATTTACCGTGAGTTTAGTCTGGCCAAGAGCAGGCGGAACTTGTAAATTCTTGGGAATAATAACATGACCGAAATTCTCTCTGTATCTGATACACCATATTGACAAATATTGAATATCATGGATGGTCAAATTTCCTGGTAGTTGGATTTCAATATCTTCCCCATGGTAGCTCCTTAGCAAATCAAAACGTCCGACTTCATTCGCAACTTTGATACCCTATAACAAAAAGCCTCACATAAATTACAAATTAATATAAATCCAGCCTATTAAAGGAAACGGGTTTACATTTTCAGCCCCAAAGGCTGAAAATGTATAAAATAAGCAAACCATGCAATTTTAGGATTGGTTTTAGATACAGCCAGGACTAGGCAAAAGACACCAACTCCACAAAAGTATAAAGAAAAAATTTGATTAAACAATAGAATAGAACTAATTTAATTAAAATAATTAAATTTAGTTCTAAATTTACTTCCATTTAGAAAAAAGGTTTAATTTTAATTTAATTTCATAGGAAAAAATAAATTTAATTCTAAATTTAGCTTAAAGCATTAAAGATTTAATTCTCGGCCGAAGGAGTTAATTATCGAGTTGAAAAGCTTTTAACATGAAAGGACTTTTTTTAAATAGAACATCTGTTTTTATTACATTAACAAAAGAATCTTTCATATCTCATGGTATGATATAATCCTATAGAACATAATTTTACAAAAATATTCTAGATCTCCACTCCCTTCTTGAAAGAAATTTTAGGGTTTAACCCTTTCCTTTTAACCCTCTTTAACCCTTTATTTTCCCTTTAACCTTCTCCTAGATTTTCCCCTTAACGCTCTCCTATGTTCGAGAGTGCTGCCTCTTAATATTTACTTCTCTATATTTCCTTCTCTATATTCTCTATATTTACGAGTAATTTAATTTAAGCATTCAAATTTGGGCACCAAACCTATCATTTCAAATAATTATTTCCTTTTTATTGCTTCGTTCTTATTTTCACTATTAACTTTTTATTACCATTTACGATTTTATCTCATCCCCTTTTTTCCCTTTTTATTTCGATGCAAACAAAATGAGTAAGAGTGGAAAGTCAAAGAAAATTATCAGCCGCTAGAATAAAAGAATATTTTGAATAAAAAAATAAGGAATATGTGAAAGAATCTAACAGTTCGTGGGAACGAACTGTAAGTAAGGAGCTACCCGGCTCAATGGTAACCGAAACTCTAGAAAACGGGTTTTTGATACCAATAGATACATCAAAAGAATCAAATTTCAATGCTGATTTCAAATATATAATTTTCATCAAGTTTAGTGCTACCCATCAAAAGTTATGCGCCTGAGAAAATTTGGCTGATTTTCAAAAATAGGGGGAAAGACCCCCTAAAAGCTATAGAACTTTAATGAAAATCGCACCATCATATTAAGCGTATCAGAGAACCCTACTATAGAGGTTTCAAGCTCCTATCTACAAAAATGTGGAGTTTTGCATTTTTTGCCAGAAGAAAGATCACGGATGCGTGTTTATTTGTTTTTTTGTTTGTTTTTTTTCCCAGGGGCGATCGTATCGACCCAGTGGTCCTAGAATATCGTGGGAGGGCTCATTGGAATGGAAATTAAAAGTTCTAGTGCCCTTTTTAAGTGACCAAAAAAATGGAGGGCAACTAGGCCCCCTCCCACGCTCATTTTTTCTCAAAGTCATCCGATCAAAATTTTGAGATAGCCATGTTGTTCAGCATGGTCGAAAATATGATAAATATGTCTTTTAGGATGACTTAATACCCCGAAGTCCCCGGGGGAGGGCTAAAAGTTATGAACTTTACCCAATGTTAACATATAGTATTGGTTATTGGGAAGTATACAGACGTTTTCAGGAGGGTTTTTTTCTGGTAGTGGGAGGGGGGGGTGGGTCGGGGTTAATGTTGGAGGATCTGTCCATGAAGGAAGTTTTCATGGGGAGAGGGAAATTGCCATGAAGGGGGCGCCGGACTTGCCAGCATTATTTATTGGTTATTGGGAAGTATACAGACATTTTCAGGAAGGATTTTTTTTCTGGAGGATGGGGCTGGAGGAGGGGGTTCATTCGGGAGAATCTTTCCGTGGAGGTAGTTTCTTTGGCGTAGGGGACATTTCTATGAAGGGGGCGCCGGATTTCCAAGCCTTATTTAAAAAACGATCAGAAATTAAATTAAAAAAAACAAGTTTTTTTCAACTGAAAATAAGAAGCAACATTAGAACTTAAAACGAACAGAAATTATAACGTATATGAGGGGGTTCTTCCCCAAGTCATTACCTCGCCCTTTACACTACAGTTTTTTTTAGTGCTTTCAAAAGAGCTATCTATTCTAACTAAACGGCCTTTGTGATTCAGGGGTTTGTGAATTAACTTTGTTTTTAACTTTTAACGTAAAGAGCGAGGTATTGACTAAGGGGAGAACCCCCTCATATACGTAATAACATATACGTAATAAAAAAAACAATAAAAAAACAAGCGATACGGCTCAATAGTGATCGAAACTTTTAAAAACGGAATTTTGATGTCAATAAATGTATCAACAGAATGGGTTTATAATGCTGATTCTAAATATATAAATTTTATTAAGTTTAGTATTACTCATCAAAGGCTACGAGCCTGAGAAAATTTACCCGATTTTTTAAAGAGGGGGGAAACATCCCCTACAAGTGAAAGAATTTTAATGAAAATCACACCGTCAGATTCAGCGTATCAGAAAACCCTATTACATAGGTTTCAAGCTCATATCTGCAAAAATCTGCAACTTTGTATTTTTTGCTAGAAGAAAAATATACGAATATAGAAGTTAGTTACGTAAGTTAATTTGTAAATTACGTCATAACCAAATTTAGAGACATCCATTTAGCAAAAGAAAAGTAAAATTTTTATGTAAATTTTGATTACTTATTCAATGACGGTGAGCCAAAATAAAAGTTGCATTAACTAAAAAACGATCTGAAATTAAATAAAAAAAACAAGTTTTTTAAACTGAAAGTAAGGAGCGACATTAAAACTTAAAACGAACAGAAATTATTCCGTATATTAAATGGGCTGTCCCTTCCTCAACGCTTCGCTCTTTACGCTAAAGTTTGACTTTGTCTCATAACTTTATTTTTTAAAACAATAAAAACCTTTAGCGTAAAGAGCGAAGCGTTGAGGAGGGGACAGCCCCTTTCATATACGGATAATTTATGTTCGTTTTAAGTTTTAATGTCGCTCCTTACTTTCAGTTTAAAAAACTTGTTTTTTTTATTTAATTACATATTAGAATAAAAGAATAAAAGAATACTAAAAATTTATCCATTTATAAGGATCCATTTATCCATTTATAAGGCCAGACTACTTACCAGAAAAACTTATCCACTTATCCAAAATTTATTTATTACTTTTATTCCACTAGAATAAAAGAATATACATATTTGGAATACAGGCCTCAGTCAATTCCCTTATTAAAAGTCAGGGTAAGACCACTGTCATAACGTTTTAAAACAAAACATGAGAGTAAAAATTTTCTGATTGTACCCCTTTGTGAGATAATATAATAGGGGGCGTATGACAATAAGAAAGAAAAAATAATAATTTTAGATCTAAACATTAAGATTCCAGTCTGGATAAGGATTTTTTTTTTCCTAAAGTTGTGATGGAGAAGGAGAGTCACGTCTGATCCTCAAGAGAAGCTGTAAAATATTACCTCAATGGCCAACAGCATAAAACAAAAACAGGGAAAATAAAACAGACATAATTTTTCTGATTGTACCCCAAAAAGCTGGGGTGCAAGCTGGTGAAGAGCTGGTACTATTAGAAAAAAATTGTTATTGTTAAGAAAAACCTGTTTCTTGTTAGATAAGTTTGATAGTGTTAAGTAAAAGTTTGTTAATATTAAGGGAAAAAAGTTGTTGCTTCCAAGAGAAGATTTGTTAGTGTTTAAGGAAAACTTGCTACTTCTGGTAGAAAAGTTGTTATCACAATCAAAAAAATTGTTACTTCTAAGAAAGTGTGTGTGGGTGTTTGTATGTTTCAATTTTAGAAGACGTTTACACTGATGATGATTGGTTTCATATTGATAGCAGAACGTGAAAAAAATTGGTCAGAAAAAAAAATTTCTGATTGTACCCCTTTGTAGGATAATTTTCATGGAGGCGTATGACAATAGGAAAGAAAAAATAATGATTTTTTAGATCTAAATATTAAGAATTCAGTCTGGATAAGGAAATTTTTTCATAAAACTCTTATGGAGAAGGAGAGTCACGTCTGATCCTCGAGGCTGTAAAACATTTTTCTCAATGGCAAGCGGCATAAAAACAAAAAACAGGGAAAATAATACAAACAGAATTTTTTAAAAGTAGATTTCAAGCTCTATTTCCTTCATAAAAAAAATGAATATAACCAATAACTTTAAAAACTGAGAAATTTTTTTCTCACTGTCTTATTAACCAAACTAAAATGATCCTTTTTTCTCCTTTATTTATTTCAGTTGATTCACTGTATTAAACTTCATTGTCAGTTCTTTTTTTCTGCAGCTAAAATTTCAACTGAAACAATGGATCAAAAAAATGGAGTGAAGTGTTTGATCATCGAGAAGCAAGAGGAGCAACAATCTTAAAAGTAAACCTGAACTGCTTAGTCTTACTGTTTCCTAGTTCTAAAATGAAGTTTTCACTAAATCGAGTCCTTTCATCATTCTTAGGATCCTTTTCAGTAGGCCAAGTGAGAGTGAATATAAAGGCAGAAATCTGGACGATTTTAAATGCCCTGGACATTGAAAATAAATCTGACTGATTAAACTGGGATACGTTACTTTTATTTTTGATAAAATAACAATGATTTTGAGTGTAATAACAGCAGCTCCAATAACACTGAAGTTGTTTTATCTTGAAAACCGTGCGAGCTTTCATAGAACAATATCTTCTGTTTTATGAATTTAAAAAAAGGGGTAAAAAAGTCTTTAAAAAAAGAAGGTCGGATGTATCAATGAAAATATGTAATTTATTTATCTGCCTGTACAATTATAAAAACACTTACACACCATCATCTAGTGTTATCTAGTAAAAGCCATAACTAGTTTGCAATATTTAATAAATACTATTTCTTTTTAAACCCATATTATAGTGCCAAAGATCTAATTTTATCCACTTCACAGTTTTTCGTTACAATTGGTCTGATTATTCCTGTATAGAATTCTATTCCTGTAACCTATATTCCTGTATAGATTATTCCTGTATATGCAAAAAAATGACTATTTATTTTATTATCAGAGCCAAAATGTCATGACTCTCCTGGTGATCAAACATGACATAGATTCAGCGATTGCTGCTGAGTTAAGATGTGTTGCTCGTATGAGCAATGTCGTTGAAATCACGATGTTAGGAACATCGTGACGTTTAAAATCGAAAACTCGAACAGGTTTCTGAAAACGGACATTCAACACCACCAAGCAAAATCCGTAATATCGAATTGTGTGTCGATATTATCGATCAGTTTAATTTCTTATTTTTTTGGGATGTCACTGATATTGGCACAAAAGTGTAGTGCCATGAATATTCTTCTTATACTTTACAACTTTTGTTGGACTCATTCTGATTAGTGCTATTTTGCAATCCAAACACACACAAACGAAACAAAATTGAACTTATTTCTTTTTAAATTACTGGACCAGAATTTGTCATAAATCTCCAGGTGATTAAGTGTTTTGTAAACTGAGCAATTAATAACAATTTCAAATTTATTTTTGTATGAGTAATTTCATAAAAACTAGTTAATTAGTAATAATGTGACTCTTCTTCTGTACATTTGCAGAATATGTGCAAATTTTGTCCTGAAGTCTCTAAAATCTATTACCTTCTACTATTACCAACTTCTCCTTTAACAGGAAGATTAAATATTACTAAATATGCGGATATCAATAGCATAAATAAGCTATGTTTCTTAGAGGTTTCGAATGCCACTGTTCTATTACATTTTTTACAAGTATAATTAGCAATCTACATAATCAATTTAGGCTAAACCCAATTTTGGGGACTTCAGCTTCTACTGGGTTTTCTACCATTAAAAGACGTTTACCTCAGGATTTGGGCTTGTACCATTTCCTACCCAAAAAAATGCATCAGGTCCTTCACCATCATAATGTAAATTGGGTATATAAATAGTCTTCTCATCAAGAATCGTCACATTCCCAGATCTAACACCATGAGCGAATCTTTTAAACTCAGGAAGAGTCTGTGGCATCGGTGGCTCAATGTTTGGTGGAAACAAAAGAGAGCCAAAATCAACCTAAAAGAATATTCGAATACAAGATTTAAATAATGATTAGATAAGATTACAATATTATTATAACTTTTGTTATATAATTCATTTATATATGAAATCTTATGCATAAAGTTACAAAATTGTAATAAATATATCACACATGTGTATAGTTATATAATTTACTTGTCGAATATATAATTTACCTTATTTATTATATAATATTATAATAATAAGATTATAATATTTAAATATCATAGGATTTAAACAATATTATAAAGTATAAATTGTTCAACCCTATGAAATATTATTTTTTTCAGCAGTATTTTCTTTCGATATCCCCGTGCCATCCAAAATAATGAATTTGGATGATGTATCTTTAACATAATTTTTATTGTTCATGTTAACCAAAATGGTGAATATTAGTCGTTCTGAAAGAAAAGTTGCTTATGCAAGGGCCGTTAGATCTGTTGTACTCCTTTCTCAGCAACTAAAAAATTTAGTGGTTAAGCCAAAACTGCCACATGGTACATCTTAGTCTTGTTTTATTCATAAGGCCTATTGACATGACAGGGAATTTGTGGGTTCGATTTGTGTTTATATCATAGACAGCGCAATAGCGCTGCCTAATTAAAGAACGATGTTGGCACAATGTATTATTTTTATTTATTTTTTTTTGGTTTTAGACCAGGGCACTTTGTATCGAAGGAGTTGTCGTAGAAACTTCGAAAAAGGCTCATTCGATTGGAAATTGGAGTGGCTTGTGAACTTTTTAATAGTCGAAAGTGATTGGAAGGCCACTAAAACCCCATCCACGCCCACGATTTTTCCAAACACATCCAATAAAAAATTTGAGATAGCCATTTTGTTCAGCATAGTTGATTTCCAGATAGAAATTATGGTTTTTGAGGAGGACACTCCCCCACAACCCTTAGGGCAAGGGTTTTAATTTCTGCCCTGGGGGCATATAAGATTTTTATAGAAAGCATTGTCGTAGAAACTTCAAAAAAGGCTCGTTCGATTGGAAATTCAAAGGGCTAGTGCCCTTTTTAATAGTCGAAAGTGATTGGAGGGCAACTAACCCCCCTCTCACGCCCACCTTTTCCCCAAACACATCCAATCAAAATTTTGAGATAGCCATTTTGTTCAACTTAGTTAAAAGGTCTGAAATGTAGGTCTTTGAGAATGACAACCCCCCCCCCCCCCCCAAGCTCTCAGGGCGAGGGTTATAAGTTATGCCCTGGGTGCATATAAGGTTTTCACAGAAAGTGTTGTCGTAGAAACTTCAAAAAGGGCTCATTCGATTGGAAATTGAAATGGCTAGTGCCCTTTTCAATAGTCGAAAGTGATTGGAAGATAGCTAACATCCCTTCCACGCCCACCCTTTCTCCAAACACATCCAATAAAAATTTTCAGATAGCCATTTTGAGATTAGGTATTTTGTTCAATGTAGTTGAAAGTTCTGGAAATTATATCTTTGAGCAGAACACTCCCCCCACAGTCTTCAGGGCAAGAGTTAAAAGCTATGCCCTGGGGGCATATAAGGTTTTTATTAAAAGCTTTGTCGTAGAAACTTCAAAAAGGGCTCACTCGATTGGAAATTCAAAGGGGTAGTGCTCTTTTTAATAGTCGAAAGTGATTGGAGGACAACTATTCCCTCTCTCACGCCAACCTCTTCCCCAAACACATTCAATCGAACTTTTTAAATAGCTACTTGTTCAACGTAGTTGAAAGTTTTGGAAATTAGGTCTTTAAGGATGAACCCCCCCCCCCCAAAGCCCTTAGGGCAAGGGCTGTAAGTTATGCCATGGGGGCATATAACATTTTATAGAAAGTGTTGTCGTAGAAACTTCAAAAATGGTTTATTCGATTAGAAATTGAATTGAAGGGCAACTATCCCCCCTCTCACAACCACCATTTCCCCAAACACATACAATCAAACTTTGAAATGGCCATTTTTTTCAATGTAGTTGAAAGTTCTGGAAATTAAATCTTTGAGGGTGACAATCCCCCCATAGCTCTCAGGGCAAGGGTTTAAGCTATACCCTGGGGGCATATTAGGTTTTTATAGAAGGAGTTGTCGTAGAAATTTCAAAAAGGGCTCATTTGCTTGGAAATTGAAAGGCCTAGTGCCCTTTTTAATAGTCGAAAGGGAATGGAGAGTAACTAACCCCCCTCTCATGCCCATTATTTCCCGAAACACGTTCAATCAAAGTTTTGAGATAGCCATTTTGTTCAACGTAGTTGAAAGTTCTGATAATTATGTATTTGAGGATGACAAACCCCCGAGAGCCCCTAGGGCAAAGGTTGTAAGTTATGTCCTGGGGGCATATAAGGTTTTTATAGATAGTGTAGCCGTAGAAACTACAAAAGGGGCTTATTCAATTAGAAATTGAGAGGGCTAGTGCCCTTTTTAATAGTTGAAATTGATTGCAGGGTAACTTGCCCCCCTCTCACGCTCACCATTTCCCAAACACATCCAATCAAAATTTTAAGAAATCCATTTTGTTCAACATAGTTAAAATTTCTGGAAATTAGGTCTTTGAGGATGGCATTCCCCCCAGAGCCCTCAGGGCTAAGGTTGTAAGTTATGCCCTGGGGGCATATAGGGTTTTTATTGAAAGCTTTGTTGTAGAAACTTGAAAAAGGGCTCATTTGAGTGGAAATTCAAAGAGCTAGTGCCCTTTCAAATAGTCGAAAGTGATTGGAGGGCAACTAACAACCCTCTCACGCCCACCATTTCCCAAAACATATACAATCAAGCTTTGAGATGGGCATTTTTTTTCAACATGGTTGAAAGTTCTGGAAATAAGGTCTTGGAAGATTACCCCCCCCCCCCCCAGAGCCCTCGGGGTAAGGTTGTAAGTTATGCCCTGGGGGCATATAAGGTTCTTATAGAAAATGTTGTTGTAGAAACTTAAAATGGCTCATTCGATTGGAAATTTAAAGGGCTAGTACCCTTTTTAATAGTCGAAATGATTGAAGGGCAACTAGCCCCCCTCTCACACACAACATTTCCCCCAACCACATTCAATCAAAATTTTGAGATGGCCATTTTGTTTAACGTAGTTTCAAGTTCTGGAAATTAGGTCTTTGAGGATGACAGCCCCCCCCCCCCAACAACACTCAGGGCAAGGGAAGTAAGTTGTGCCCTGGGGGCATATAAGCTTTTTATTATTGGGAATTGAGAGGGCTACTGCCCTCTAGTAGGGTTCTAAACCTTAGGCTCTCTAAAAGCCAGAATATAATTTGTACTTTACTGAAAAAATGTTTATAACCTTAAGAAATCAAAAATTAATTAAGATTTTAAGGAATAAAAAATCAGCATATGTATATTAAACTGACAATGCACATTTTTTTTTCAGTAAATTCATTTGATTTTTTTTTCAGATAAGTACAAATTGTATTCTGGCTTTTGGAAAGCATAGGGCTTAGTACCGTACTCAGATTAATTTCTGCTCGTTTTGAGTTTGACTTATTTTAATTTCTGTTTGTTTTGGGTTTCATTTATTTATTGATACTGATTTGTAGTAGTTGTATGCTTGGTAGATTATTTGATTCTATTTTTGTTCATTTTTGGTTAAATGGAGTTCTTTACTTTTTTTTGAAAAACTTATTTTGTGCAAAAAGTTTTTTGACTAATCAACTTTAAAAGGGTTAAATTTGTTTCTGTGGACAGTATGTCAACATAAATGGTAATTTCCTGTTTCGCTGTTTACAGAGGAACATTGCATTTTGACAAATTATTCAAATTAAAATATGGACATTTGATCCTTTAAGTTATCACAGCACCTGAATTATTTTCCTTAACGTCAAAACCAAGGCCGAATCTTGGTTGGGGGGTGTTAGAGGGTTTGAACATCCCTCCCAGAAATGTTTGTCCGACTTGTAAAAACGTAACGAAATGCATATAAAATATTTTTGATGCGTTTTTTAAATTTATTTTGAGTAACCCTTCTGAACATTTCCTGGATGCGTCACTGGTCAAAACTAAAGAAAAACTGTTAAACTCATAAGTTACTTTGCACTAAAACATTTTGATTCATTGTTATTGTCATTAAAGTTTATATATATATATATATATATATATACATATACATATATATATATATATATATATTATATATATATATATATATATATATATATACTATATTATATATATATATATATATATATATATTATATATATATATATATATATATAATATATATATATATATATATATATATATATATATATATATATATTATATATATATTATAATACATATATATATATATATATATAATATCTATATATATATATATATATATATCTATATATAATATACTTATATACTATATATATATATATATATATATATATATATATATATATATTTCTTTTAATTGCTCAGGTAGTGGGACAAAAAACTTCTTTTCTTCCAACGATTTATCCAGTCCATATTTTTTATTTTCAAAAGTATGGTAGGTGTTGATGACCTTATTCATGTCAAGATCCAAAACCCAATCATCATTGCTATCATTTTCAATTTGTTTGGTTCGTTACATCTCGGCTTATCTTTCGTCATTATGAAATACGTATCGCTTTGTTTATTTTTAACAAAGGTATGGGGCACAAGGCAGGCTTTTATATATAAATTCTCACTGTCCTCTAAACGCAGACAATTTGAGCCTTTTCTTGATGTCATTAAATAAAAAATCAAGTTTTTTTAATTGAAAGTAAGGAGCAAAATTAAAACTTA
>CM051258.1:12540085-12562585 GCA_027921565.1 Artemia sinica
CTCTTTATATCTCAATGTAAAATCTGGATATTCACTAGATTTAAATGCTTCAACCCATTCATACTCGACAAAGATTGACCAATCGAATGGTATAACTTTTATATATACACACGATCTTTATCAGGACGTCATAGGTATTCTTGAGAATACAGTCGACAAGAGCCACTTCATACTCTCCGTCATCGAATTTGATGGTGGGGGAGAGTTTCGTCCAAAAATCACTTGTTTTTATTCAAGTCGTTGTAGAGAGGATCGGAAACGTTGGACATAAATGTTACATAGAAATCATTGGGCATTGTCAATATCTTCAACACTGATCCAAGAATCAAAATCAGAGTTGTATCCTAGCCACCGAACAAGTAACTGTTTCTTACCCCTGCGAGTACGAGTCTTTAATATCTTTTCAATTCGATAGATTTCACTATTATTTTTAACTTTTTGTAGTTCATAGTCATAAAAGCCGCCGAGAATTTCTTCATCTTTGGTATCGCGCAAACGATAAGTTATGGGTTTAGTGTCTAGGATACTATGGGTTTAGTCGCTAGTACTTTGCAACATGGGGATTAACAAATTCACTACCACGATCCGTTTGAATTTTTTTATACGAATCCTGTTCGAGAATACTTTCAACGGCCTGAGCAACTTCAACACCTCTCTTCGAGCGCAATGGAATTGCATATGCATAACGACTATAAACACTGATTGCAAGTAGAATGTACTTGTACGGTGTATTGTGACGTCTTTGAATCTCATCTAGAGTTAAGAGATCTGCTTGCATTATATGCAATGGGAAAAAGGCTTTAGTTTTTCGATAATGATTAGCACGAAGTCTATGATTTCTATGCAGAGTGTAACTTGATTCATTTTGTAGATAGTCTTGTACACTTTTAGCGTGAACACCAGTGACTTTGGAAAGAGTGGTGGGGGAACTTAAACTTCCCACTTCACCAATATTTTCATAAACACGTTTCAGAACTTCAACCATTTCGAACGTAAACGTGTAGTGTAACGTCCGCTACCCTTTTGTATACTAGTGGTTGGCGGTGGTTGTGGTGACGTTGACTTGATACGTCTTCGCTTTTGTCTAGCTATCAGTGGTGTGCTGCTCCTCCTCCTCACCATTGTCAAGTTTCCACTAGGTGTGCTAGTATTTTCCAAAATTGATTTAAAATCTTCTTCTTCTTCTTCATGTTCATATTTTAATGGTGTTGAGGGTGCATGTTCATTTAATTTTTTTAGAATTTGCCTATTGCTAATAAGGCTTTTGGGGAAGTTTAATGTATTTAGAAAGTTGTATAGATGATCGTCAAATGATAATAGTCCTTTACGATTTGTAACACATATCATAGATTAAATCAAGTAGATTATAGCTCTTACCCTGAATTATAATCCCTTTCCCATTGCTATCAACTTGAATATGATCTTGGCCACTTTCCATGAGATATGTTATGAGTCGTTTACTTTGTTCACGATATGAGTGGGCATTAGATTTCCAATGCTCGACACAATTGAATCCAATTCCTCCTTCTTTAATTGTGTTCCAGCAGCAGCAGCAGCAGCAGCAGCAGCAGCAGAATCCTGAGGAGATGGTTATTTTTTGTGATCAATACCGCTGGCCTTCGCACGATAGGGCTTATGTTTGTCCACTCGGCGAAGTGCATCTTGAAGTAAAAGCAGTTTTTTTATCATCCTCAATATTCTCGTTGTCAATGAATTTACTCAGATTGTCCTCAAAGTGTTCCACGGGTGAGAGAGCAAGTTCTATAGGAGTCAATTTATAGGGTTTGGCCGCCATTCTCTAGTGAAAACTGTTTACAAGTCCTGCAATTATCGGTAGTAAAAGTGTGAAAAAGCTACCACCCGCCTGAAGAAGACGTTTCCTTTTAAAATTCTTTCCTTTGTTTTTAGAGGCCAATGTACCTACAATAGAACGATGTTGCTTTGCCTGCTGCTTAACTACTTCTGGCAGTTGAACATTGCCCTCGGTCAAATTTAAACAAAGTTCGGATATTAGATTAATGAAATCATTGTCAACACCATGTTTGAGAATGGCTTTCCTAAGTGGGGGTTTTGAAGTGCTTAGAACTGAAAATAAATGTCTATTTTCATGTAGTTTCTTCAGTGTCATGAAAGCAACTAATAGGTCTTTTTACTGTTCACGGGGAGATATACTGTAATTTCATTGTCAAAAATATCTGTGACTATACGCAAATCCTCGGGTGTATTTGATTAAGATCCAATAGGATGTAGCCTTAGGGTTTATTAGTTGCCTGATTGTACGCTGAGAGTAAAAATTTAGGGGCGCCTGGATATATTTGTTTATTGAGGGTTATTAGCAAGCTAGAATCACGAACAACTCTGTAGATGATATAGTAGGTGCAGTTCAATGCAAGTGTTCACATACATTTGCTCTGATGAAAGAGGTTAAGTGGAACCAGAGTAATGGAAATATGTTCATGATGATAGTGAACTGTGAACAATTGCAGCATTTCCTGGGACCATTGTTCAATAGATTCAGCCAGATCGTCAATAATCTGCCAAGAGTTTTGTTCAATAATGTTGAACACATCAAGTCCTTGTATGAATTGTATCTGCATCTACCCCGATATGGCAATTGCTTTTATTTTATCGTATGACTCCTGCCAAATACTTAACAATAGTGGATTTTTTAGGCTTTTCCACAAACATTTTATCGCAATTTTTAATTATTTTAGTTAAGAGTGTCGTTTCGCCTGACATTGATGGACCACACAGAAACGATCTGAATGTTGTTTTAAATTGATACACGTTCCCTTCAACAGTTCACCTACAAATAACTGTAGACTATAGTTTTCTAATGACTAAATAATTTCCCTACTAGTCCGTTCAAGAATAATGAGAAGAAGAACAAAATCAATAAAGAATCATATTTCTTGTATTATTAACATAAAAAACAGCACTTTACAAATAATACATTACAGAAAAATACACTTAAGATTTTTTTTTTAATTTATTTATAATAAAAAACATAAAAAATTGAACATCTGAAAAGCTACGATAAATATTCGCTAGTTTTGGTGTGGCATAGACAATGCAATGTTTTGACTAATAGCAATAAAGTAAAAATAAAAAAATATTTTTCAAGGAATTGCGATTAGTTCAGAAAGAAGCAATAGTCTATTTCTCCTGAAGCATTTTAAGTCAGATGTTTACCGGGGTATTAAATAAGTATCATTTTTACACCCCCCTCAAAACTTAGTTTCCCCCTTCCTAGCTTTATATTCACTAAATACTTGCCCCCACCCCCTCCCCAGAAAGTTCATAAAAAAGCAATAGTCTATTTCTTCTGAAACATTTCAAGTCAGATGTTTACCGGGGTATTAAATAAGTAGCATTTTTACACCCCCTCAAAATTTAATTTATCCCTTCCTAGCATTATATTCACTAAATACTTGACCCCACCCCTCCCCAGAAAGTTCAGAAAGAAGCAATAGTCTATTTCTCCTGAAGCATTTCAAGTCAGGTGTTTACCGGGGTATTAAATAAGTAGCATTTTTACACCCCTCTTAAAACTTAATTTCCCCCTCCTAGCTTTATTTTAACTAAATACTTGCCCCCACCCCCATCACTTCATATAAAGTAGACAAAACAGAGCTTGTCCAATTCTAAATTTCGTTATTTTTTTTATGTTATTACACTGAAAAAAAAAATTGAACACCGAAAAAGCCACGATAAATATTCACTAGTTTGGCGTGGCATAGACAATGCAATGTTTTGACTAATAGCAATAAAGTAAAAATAAAAAATATGTGTCAAGGAATTGCGATTAGTTCAGAAAGAAGCAATAGTCTATTTCTCCTGAAGCGTTTCTAGTCGTATGTTTACCGGGATATTAAATAAGTACCATTTTTACACCCCCTCATAACTTAATTCTCCTTCATAGCATTATATTCACTAAATACTTGCCCCATTGGGACTTGTTCATTGTCTTGGGTATTTTACGATTTCTCATAGGCCACTGGCCTAATTTGGCTTTTGTGTGTGCCCCATTGTTTTTGTGTGGGTTCCATTGTAACTGAATCCCCGTGTAACTGAACCCCAAGCAAACTGAACCCCCGTGCATCTGAACCCTCGTGCAACTGAGCCCTCTTTAACTGAACCCTCACGCAGCTCAACCCTCGTGCAACTCCACCCCATTTAACTAAACCCCGTGTAACTGAACCATCGTGCAAGTTAACCTCCGTGCAAGTGAACTCCCCGTATAATCGAACCCCCGTAAAACCAAACCCACATACAACTGAACCCCCTGTGCAACTGAACCTCTAAGCTATCTGATAAATGGTGCTTACCATAGAAGCTACAGCTAGCTCGCTACAAATTGTTCGTGGGGCATAGTGAATCACGCTTTCTCTCATCGAATTCATGTGAGTGCTGCCAGTCTCATGATTGAGCTTTGCTCGTTTTTGACTTGACGCCTGAATATCTGAGTCCTGGAAATAAAAATCAATTTTTTTAGTTATTCACTAGGTATTTAAATACGATGTATGAAAAAAAAATACAATTTCAACTATTAGCTACATTTGAAATTTATTCAGAATATTAATGGTGGGCACCCCCTTCCCCCCAACTCCTCTTTTTTTCTTCAAAAATTACCCCCCTTTAGTAAATACACACGCGTACCTACAATGATCGTCTCAATTTATATATGACATAGAAGATAAATGCTATCTGTTGAGTTAAAAATAGAAATTGTTGCGAACGCTATTTTACCCCAGATATCTTTTATACCTGGCCATCTGCTTTTGAAGCTAGCGAAAAAATATACGACCTGAAGCATTTCAAGTCAGATGTTTTACAGGATATTAAATAAGTAGCACTTTTACACATCCTTCAAAACTGAATTCCCCCTCCTAGCTGTATTTTTAACCCTAATTATTAAGTTCGGTTAAGCTATGAATGCATAAACACGTTTTTTAAATACGATGTCTGAAAAAAAAATACAATTTCAACTATTAGCTACATTTGAAATTTATTCAGAATATTAATGGTGGGCACCCCCTTCCCCCCAACTCCTCTTTTTTTCTTCAATAATTACCCCCTTTAGTAAATACACACGCGTACATACAATGATCGTCTCAATTATATATGACATGGAAGATAATGCTATCTGTTGAGTTAAAAAATAGAAACTGTTGCGAACGCTATTTTTACCCAGATATCTTTTATACCTGGCCATCTGCTTTGAAGCTAGCGAAAAAATATACGATCTGAAGCATTTCAAGTCAGATGTTTTACGGGATATTAAATAAGTAGCATTTTTACACATCCTTCAAAACTGAATTCCCCCTCCTAGCATTATTTTAACCCCAATTATTAAGTTCGGTTAAGCTATGAATGCATAAACACGTTTTTTTAAATATGATGTATGAAAAAAAATACAATTTCAACTATTAGCTACATTTGAAATTTATTCAGAATATTAATGATGGGCACCCCTTCCCCCAACCCCTCTTTTTTTTCTCTACAATAATTACCCCTGATTATTGGCTGAGTTGGACAATTATCCTCTAATTAAGTTTTGTTTTAATTAAGAGTAAGATGAAATGTAATTTCAAGAAAAAACAGCCTTCTAATCAAAACAACTGTTATGGACATGTGGAATTTATCGTAGCTTCTAGAGTTTACAGAAAGTTCATCTTTCTGTGTGAAACTCAAAATGATAGAAAATTCTGTGTTAAACTCATATTGATAGATAGGAAATAAAAAAGGTTATTTCTTATATTAGTCAACGAATAATGTACATTTACTTACCAATATAATTCTTTTATTGTCCATTAGAATGAGCGGATTGATTCTTGTAGGTTTTACTATAACTTCTACTGGTCAACTGAGACAGAATGAACAATTCGTTCAATATATATAGCAAAAAAAGTATGATTATAACCAACTGTAAACCGGTATTTCTAGAATGAGACCATTCTTTAATTACGCAATTTGATAATTTCTAGTTTTCTGGTTAAAAAAAACAAAAAAAGAAAACATGTTATGATGAAAGTGTCTCATAAACCAGTCTGGTTGCGTTATACAATCACAATTATACTTCCAAAACCTGTTTGATCAATTTGCTTGGAAAGGTGCCAAGGAACGTAATCTCCCCAAATAGCCCAGGAAGGAACATAATCTTCCCAAATCCATACTATGCATACTACTGGCTGTTTAATTAGAATTAATTAAAAACAACTTTTTCCACAAAATAAGTTTTTCAAAGAAAAGTAAAGAACTCAATTAAACAAAAAATGAGCAAAAATAAAATCAAATAATCTACCAAGCGTGGAACTACCACAAATCAGCATCGATAAATAAATGAAACTCAAAACAAACTGAAATTAGAATAAATAATCCGAGTCAAACTCAAAACGAGCAGTAGCTAACATAAGTTGGTCTCAAAACTACTATGTCTTCCTAAGACCAGAACATAATTTGCACTTTACTGAAAAAAATATAAATGTTTTTACTTTTATAACTTTAATAAATCAAATAATATTAATATTTTGATTACTAAATATCAGTATATGTATATTAAACTGAAAATACACATTCATTTGTATTTTTTCAGTAAATTGCAAATTATTTCACACCTTTTCATAATTTAGTTTCATCTCCTCTAGTTGACCTGAAATGGAAAACTTGATACCAATCGCAAAAAAATCTGTTTACTTTCTTTGATAGCTTGGATACACTTACGGTATTTTGATTTGGTTAAATTTTAAGAGCAGAAGTAGCCCCGAAAGTTTGAACATAATACCCTCAGTCGTTCTTGGGATACTGCTGAGATGCCTTATTGGGAATTAGCATTAACACAGTGCATTTTGGTTTAATCTTAAGGTAACATTTAGTTTTTTAACATAATGGGCAAATGGGAGGGTGGGCGTGGGAGGGAGATCAGATGCCCTCAAATCACTTTCGACTATTAAAAAGGGCATCAGCCCTTCATATTTTCAATCGAATGAGCCCTTTTCGAAATTCCTACGACAACTCCTTCGAAACGAAGTGCCCTGGTCTAAACAACAACAACAACAAAAAATAATACATTATACCCAGATTGATCTTTACTATAAAAATGTCAAGCATTCCAATCACTTTTGACTATTAAAAAGGGCACCAGGCCTTTCGATTTCCAATCGAATGATCCCTTTTTGAGTTGCTACGACAACGCTTTCTATAAACACTTATATGCTCACAGGGCATAAATTACTACCCTTACCCTAAGGACTGTTAGGGTGGTTGTCATCCTCTAAGACCTAATTTCTAGAACTTTCAACTACGTTAAACCAAATGTCTATCTCAAAATTTTGATTGGATGTGTTTGGGGAAATGGTGGGCGTGAGCGGGGCGTTAGTCGCTCTCCAATCACTTTCAACTATTAAATAAGGCACTAGCCCTTTCAATTTCCAATCAAATGAGCCCTTTTTTAAGTTTCTACGACAACCCTTTCAATAAACACCTTATATACCCTCAGGGCATAACTTACAACCCTTGCCTTGAGGGCTGGGGGGGTTGTCATCCTCAAAGACCTAATTTCCAGAACTTTCTATTACGTTGAACAAAATGATTATCTGACAATTTTGATTGGATGTGTTTGGGGGAATGGTGGGGGTGAAAGGGGGCTTAGTTACCCTCCAATCACTTTCGACTATTAAAAGGGGCACCAGCCCTCTCAATTTCCAATTGAACGAGCCTCTTTTGAAGTTTTAAGACAACTCTATCTAAAAAAAAAACTTGTATAACCCCCGGGCATAACTTACAACCTTTGCCCTGGGGGCTCTGGGGGTTTTTCGTCCTTAAATACATGATATCCAGAACTTTCAAGTACGTTGAACAAAATGGCTATCACTAAACTTTTATTGAATGTTTTTGGGGAAATGGTGGGCTTGAGAGTGGAGTTAATTACTCTCCACCCGATTTCGACTATTAAAAAGGGCAATTTCAATTTCCAATCAAATGAGCCCTTTTTGAAATTTCTGCAAAAACTTTCTATATAAACCTTATCTGCCCCACGGGCATAACTTACAACCCTTGCACTGAGGGCTCTGAGTGGGGTTATCATCATAAAAGACCTAATTTCCAGAACTTTCAAATACGTTGAACGAAATGGATATCTCAAAATTGTGATTGGATGTGTTGGGAAAATGGTGGGCGTGAGAGGTGGGTTAGTTGCCCTTCAACCACTTCTGACTATTAAAAAGGGCGCTAGTAGGGATGAAAGTGCCAGCGCTACGGGGACCTTCTGCTGCCATCTATAATCAAGTCTAACGTCACACCTCTTTCTAGACCTGTTTGATGGTTATATGGTTTGATGGTTATATGGTTTGATAGTTTGATATTGTTTCACTGTTTGTTGATGGTTATATGGTTTGATGGTTGTATGGTTTGATGGTTATATGGTTTGATGGTTTGATATTATTTCACTGTTTGTTGATGGTTATATGGTTTGATGGTTATATTGTTTGATGGTTATATGGTTTGATATTGTTTCATAGTTCTGTTCTGTTTGTTGGTCAACTTGTTTGATGTTTCTAAGCCTAATGGATACAGACAGAAGTGACTAGATTTCTGGGAAATTGATTTGAATAATCGACGGGGAATTCTAATGTATCATGAGGGGAATTATGAAACTAAAAGGCTTCATTTCCTTTGGTCTGAGAGATAAATGTTAATATTCTTTCGGAGCCTTAATATTGTAACTAGGAACACCTTAGATATATTTTCAGAAATTCAAACGAGATCAAGACATATTGAATATATTTAACGCGGGAAATGGTTTCCTGGGAATTTAAATGTGAAAGCGCAGGGATGCCAAAACAAAAGGAACATTCATAAATTACATTTGGGGGATTATTTCGGCGAAAAAAATTAATTGACGTTTTAGGGATTATTTGGGCGAAACAGATTGAGACATTTTTGGGGGTAAATTTGGAAGAAGTAGAAACGAAAAAGGTAAGGCATCTCAGGGAATGCTAACTCTATTAGGAGATACATATTATTTCTTATTTGAGAAGTCCTCGACGGTGTTCTGTATAATACACAAGTAGTATTTGAATTGTTGTAAGGTCCCCTACCCCAACCTCCTAGGGTCCCCCTCCCTCCAACTTTTTTTGGGCCCACTCCTCCCATTTTTTAAATACTTTTTTAAGTTTTTTTAACATGGTGTTTTTTTCAACTTTATTTTTTACATCTCGTAGAATGACATGAAGCATACTTAAAACATAAAAAATTCACATTTAATATTTACACAATTTTATTTAATGATGTTTTTTCTGTATGGATGTCTCATCTTTATGGATGTAAGGATTTTTATTGTTCACCATACAAGCGGGCTACCATTCCATGTTTTATTTGATGTTTTTTTGTATGGATATTTTATATTTATGGATGTAAGGATTTTTATCGTTCACCATACAAGCGGGCTGATATTTCATGTTGTAATGATGTTTTTTGTATGGATGTTTTATGTTTATGGATGTAAGGATTTTTATTGTTCACCCTACAAGCGGGCTATCATTCCATGTTTTATTTAATGTTTTTTTTTGTATGGTTGTTTTATGTTTATTGATGTAAGGAATTTTATTGTTCACCATGCAAGCGGGCTATCATTCAAAGCCGACACAGACCATTTTAAGTTAAGCGGCACAATATCGTAACAAGTTATTTGCACATTCGATTTATCAATGGGATTTTTGATTAGTGTTAACAGTGACCTGTTTCGGGGCATTATTTACGGTATCATCCTGAGAAAATCCATACCATGATGATTTGAGATGCATACTGTACAAACAATTTCTTCTGATGGTTGGGTTCCATGTCCCCCTAAAGAACCCGAAGAACCCCCCCCCTCCCCAACTTTTTTTATACTTTTTTTGAAGTTTATTATTATTATAATTTTTTCAAATAATATATTTTTCAACTTTTTTTCCACATGTCTTCGAATGAAATTAAACATACTTAAAACATAAAAAATTCACACTTAATATTTACACAATTTTTTAGAAGTAACAGTTTTTTTCCTAGCAGTAACAGATTTCTTCCAATAGCACCAACTTTTCCATCAAAGATAACAAATTTCTCTTGAAAGTGACACGTTTTCTGTCAATGATACCTACTTTTTCATAGAAGTAACAATTTTTTCGTCAGTTATAACAAGTTTTCTGTAAGAAGTAGCAAGTTTTATGTCAAAGATACCAAATTTTTCTTAGAAGTAACACTAACAAATTTTTTCATAGAAGTAACATTTTTTCGACAGTGATAACAAGTTTTCTGTTAGAAGTAGCAAGTTTTCTGTCAAAGAGATCAAATTTTTCTTAGAAATAACAATTTCTTCGTTTATGATAACAAGCTTTCTGTTAGAAGTAGAAATTTTTCCTTAACACTAAAAAATGTTCTCCTCAAAGTAGCAACTTTTACCTTAATACTTACAAACTTTTACTTAACGCTATCAAATTTCTCTTCGAAGTAACAATTTTTTCCTCAATACTAACAAACTTCTACTTAAAACTATCAAATATCTCTTAGAAGTAACAATTTCTTAGTCAGTGATAACAAGTTTTCTGTAAGAATTAGCAAGTTTTCTGCCAAAGATACCAAATTTTTCTTAGAAATAAAGATTTTTCGTTTATGATAACAAGTTTTCAGTTAGAAGTAGCAATTTTTTCTTAACACTAACAAATTTTATCATCGAAGTAACAATTTTTCGACAGTGATAACAATTTTTCTGTTAGAAGTAGCAAGTTTTTTGTCAAAGAGACCAAATTTGTCTTAGAAATAACAATTTCTTCGTTTATGATAACAAGTTTTTTTTTAGAAGTAGCAACTTTTACCTTAATACTAACAAACTTTTACTTAACGCTATCAAATTTCTCTTAGAAAGAAAAGTTTTTCGTCAGTGATAACATGTTTTCTGTAAGAAGTAGCAAGTTTTCTGCCAAAGATACCAAATTTTTCTTAGAAGTAACAATTTTTTCGTTTATGATAAAAAGTTTTCTGTCAGAATTAGCAAGTTTTCCTTAACACTAAAAACTGTTCTCCTCGAAGTAGGAACTTTTAACTTAATACTAACAAACTTTACTTAAAACTTTCAAATTTCTCTTAAAAGTATCAATTTTTCATTAGTTATAACAAGTTGTCTGTAAGAAGAATCAAGTTTTCTGCCAAAGATACCAAATTTTTCTTAGAAGTAGCAATTTTTTCGGTTATGATAACAAGTCTTCTGTCAGAAGTATCAAGTTTTCCTTTCACACTAACAAATTTTCTTTTCGAAGTAACAACTTTTTCCTCAATACTAACAAACTTCTACTTAAAACTATCAAATATGTCTTAGAAGTAACAGTGATTCTGTCAGTGGTAACAAGTTTTCTGTAAGAGGTAGCAAGTTCCTTGTCAAAGATACCAAATTTTTCTTAGAAATAATAATTTCTTTGTTTATGATAACAAGTTTTCTGTTAGAAGTAGCAATTTTTATTAACACTAAAAAATTTTCTCCTCGAAGTAACTACTTCGCCATTAATACTAACAAACTTTTACTTAACAGTATCAAATTTCTCTTAGAAGTATCAATTTTTCGTCAGTGATAACAAGTTTTCTGTAAGAACTAGCAAGTTTTCTGTCAAAGATACCAAATTTTTCTTAGAAGTAACAATTTTTGCGTTTATGATAACAAGTTTTCTGTCAGAAGTAGCAAGTTTTTCCTTAACAGTAAAAGATTTTCTCTTCGAAGTAACAACTTTTTCCTCAATACTAACAAACTTCTACTTAAAACTATCAAATTTTTCTTAGAAGTATAATGTTTTTCAGTTCATGATAAAAAGTTTTCTGTCAAAAATAGTAAGTTTTCCTTAACACTAACAAATTTTCTCATGAAAGTAACAATTTTTTCCTTAACACTAACAGACTTTTATTTACAACTATCAAATTTCTCTTAGAAGTAACAATTTTTCATCAGTGATAACAAATTTTATGTTAGAACTAACAAGTTTTCTGACAAAGATATCAAATTTTTCTTATAAGTAACAATTTTTTTATGATAGCAAGTTTTCTGTCAGAAGTAGCAAGTTTTCCTTTTACACTAACAAATACTCTCTTCTAAGTAATAACTTTCTCCTCAGTACTAACAAACTTTTACTTAATACTATCAAATATTCTTAGAAGCAACCATTTTGTGTCAGTGATAACAAGTTTTCTGTCAAAGATACCAAATTTTTCTTAAAAGTAACAATTTTTCGTTTATGATAACAAGTTTTCTGTCAGAAGTAGCAAGTTTTCCTTCACACTAACAAATTTTCTCTTCGAAGTAACCACTTTTTCCTTAATACTAATAGGCTTTTACTTAATACTATCAAGTTTCTCTTTGAAGTAATAGGTTTTTCTTAACTGTAACAAATTTTTTCTAATACCCCCAAGTTTTACGTCAACGATAATAAATTTCTCTTAGAAGTAACAATTTTTTCGTCAATAATAATAAATTTTCTGTTAGAAGTAGCAAGTTTTCTTTCAAAGATACCATATTTTTCTTAGAAGTAACAACTTTTTCGTCTATGATAACAAGTTTTCTGTCGGAAGTAGCAAGCTTTTCTCGACACTAACAAAGTTTCTCATCGAAGTAACAATTTTTCGCCAGTGATAATAAGTTTTTTGTTAGAAGTAGCAAGTTTTCTGTGAAAGAGACCAAATTTCTTCCTAGAAATAACAATATCTTCGTTTATGATAACAAGTTTTCTGTTAGAAGTAGCAATTTTTCCTTAACACTAAAAAATTTTCTCCCTTAAGTATCAACTTTTACCTTAATGCTAAAAAACAATTACTTAACACTGTAAAATTTCTCTTAGAAGTAACAATTTTTCGTCAGTGATTACAAGTTCTCTGTAAGAAGTAGAATTTTTTCTGTCAAAGATACCAAATTTTTCATAGAAGTAACAATTTTTTCCGTTTATGATAACAAGTTTTCAGTCAGAAGTTGCAAGTTTTCCTTAAAACTAATAAATTTCCTCTTCGGAGTAACAGCTTTTTCCTTAATACTAACCCACTTTTACTTAAAACACTCAATTTTTTTAGAAGTAATAGATATTTTCTTAACAGTAACAAATTTTTTCTCATAACACCAACCTTTTCGTCAATGATAATAAATCTCACTTAAAAGTTACAATTTTTTTGCCAATAAAAACAATTCATCAATTAGAAGTAAGAAGTTTTCTGTCAATGACACCAATTTTTCTTAGTATTAACTATTTTTCGTTATGATAACAAGTTTTCTGACAGAAGTAGCAAGATTTTCTTAACACTAACATATTTTCTTTTCGAAGTATTAACATTTTCCCTTTAATACTAACAAACTTTTACTCAACACACTCAAATTTCTCTTAGAAGTAATAGGTATTTCCTTAACAGTAGGATATTTCTTCTAATAGTACCAACCTTTCCGTCAATGATAATAAATTTATCTTAAAAGAAACAATTTTTCGTCAATGATAACTAGTTTTCTGTCAGAAGTAGCAAGTTTTCTGGCAAAGATACCAAATTTTTCTTAGAAGTAACATTTTTTTCGTTATGATAACAAGTTTTCTGCCAGAGGTAGCAATATTTCCTTAACACTAACAAAATTTCATTTCGAAGCATCAATATTTTCCATTAATACTAACAAACTTTTACTTAACACGCTCAAATTTCTCTTAGAAGTAACAGGTATTTTCTTAACACTAACAAATTTCTTCTAATAGCACCAAGTTTTCCGTCAAAGATAACAAATTTCTCATAAAAGTAACAATTTTTTCGTTATGATAACAAGTTTTCTGCCAGAAGTAGCAAGTTTTCATTAACACTAACAAATTTTCTCATCAAAATAACAACATTTTCATTAATACTAACAAACTTTTACTTAACACACTCAAATTTCTCTTAGAAGTAATAGGTATTTTCTTAACAGTAACATATTTTTTCTAATAGCACCAACCTTTCTGTCAATGATAATAAATTTCTCTTAAAAGTAACAATTTTTCATCATTGATAACTATTTATCAGTTAGAAGTAACAAGTTTTCTGGCAATGATACCAATTTTTTTTTAGAAGTAACAATAACAATTTTTTCACTATAATAACAAGTTTTCTGCCAGAAGCAGCAATATTTCCTTAACACTAACAAATTTTCTTTTCGTAGTATTAACATTTTCCATTAATACTAACAAACTTTTACTGTTCCATAATACCTGTTAGAAGTAACAGGTATTATCTTAACAGTAACAAATTTCTTCTAATAGCAACAAGTTTTCGTCAAAGATAACAAATTTCTCATAGAAGTATAAATTTTTTGTCACTGTTAACAAGTTATCTGCTAGAAGTAACAAGTTTTCTGTCAATGATACCAAATTTTTCTTAGAAGTAACAATTTTTTCGTTATGATAACAAGTTTTCTGTCAGAAGTAGCAAGTTTTCCTTATCACTAACAAATTTTCTCATCAGAGTAACAACTAATTCCTTAATAATAAACTTTTACTTAACACACTTAAATTTCTCTTAGAAGTAACAGTTTTTTTTAGCAGTAACAAATTTATTCTAATAGCAGCAAGTTTTCCATCAAAGATAACAAATTTCTCTTAAAATTGACAAGTTTTCTGTCAATAATACCAAATTTTTCATTGAAGTAACAATTTTTTCGTTTATGATAACAAGTTTTCTGTCAGAAGTAGCAAGTTTTCCTTATCACTAACAAATTTTCTCATCAGAGTAACAACTTTTTCCTTAATATTAACAAACTTTTACTTAACACACTCAAATTTCTCTTAGAATTAATAGGTATTTTCTTCACAGTAACATATTTTTTCTAATAACACTAACCTTTCCGTCAATGATAATACATTTCTCTTAAAAGTAACAATTTTTTATCATTGATAACTAGTTATCAATTATAACTAACAAGTTTTCTGACAATGATACCAATTTTTATTTAGAAGTAACAATTTTTTGTTATGATAACAAGTTTTCTGTCAGAAGTAGCACGTTTTCCTTATCACTAACAAATTTCCTCCATCAAAGTAACAACAGTTCATGATCCATGTCGCTGCTCACTAAAGTGGCTCTACCCACCGCAGCGGTCGACTCCGCTAATAATTGAGTACATTTTCGCATATTTTTTAAAAATAAAGTTGGATTTTATTAAATTTTAAGGTTAATTTTTTGCATATTTTTCTAATAAAGTTGGTTTTTTCATTTTTAAGGTTAATATAGTCTAGGTTACACGCGCGCGTGTAACCTGTGTTAATTAAAAGTTTGTTATTATTAAGGAATAAGTTCTTACTTCGATGGAGAAAATTTGCTAGTGATAAAGAAAACTTGCTACTTCTGACATAAAACTTGTTATCATAACAAAAAAAATTTTACTTCTAAGAAAAATTTGGGATCATTGACAGAAAACTTGTTACTTTTAGCTGATAACTTGTTAACAGTGACAAAAAATTGATAATTCTATCAGAAATTTGTCATCTTTGACGGAAAACTTGATGCTATTAGAAGAAATTTGTTACCGTTAAGAAAATACCTATTACTTCTAAGAGAAATTTGAGTGTGTTAAGTAAAAGTTTGTTAGTATTAATGGAAAATGTTGATACTTCGAAGAGAAAATTTGCTTGTGTTAAGGAAATCTTGCTACCTCTGGCAGAAAACTTGTTATCATAGTGAAAAAATTGTTACTGCTAAAACAAAATTTGGCATCATTGCCAGAAAACTTGTTACTTCTAACTGATAACTAGTTATCAATGATGAAAAATTATTACTTTTAAGAGAAATTTATTATCATTGACGGAAAGGTTGGTGTTATTAGAAAAAATATGTTACTGTTAAGAAAATACCTATTACTTCTAAGATAAATTTGAGTGTGTTAAATAAAAGTTTGTTAGTATTGATGAAAATGTTGTTACTCTGATGATAAAATTTGCTAGTGTTAATGAAAACTTGCTACTTCTGACAGAAATATTGTTATCATAACAAAAAAATTTTACTTCTATGAGAAATTTGTTATCTTTGACGGAAAACTTGGTGCTATTAGAAGAAATTTGTTACTGTTAAGAAAATACCTGTTAATTCTAAGAGAAATTTCAGCATGTTAAGTAAAAGTTTGTTAGTATAAATGGAAAATATTGATGCTTCGAAATGAAAGCTTGTTAGTGTTAAGGAAATATTGCTACTTCTGGCAGAAAACTTGTTACCATAACGAAAAAATTGTTACCTCTACGAAAAATTTTGTATCTTTGACAGAAATCTTGCTACTTCTGACAGAAAACTAGTTATCATTGACGAAATATTATTTCTTTTAAGAGAAATTTATTATCATTGACGGAAAGGTTGGTGTTATTAGAAAAAATATGTTACTGTTAAGAAAATACCTAATACTTCTAAGAGAAATTTGAGTGTGTTAAGTAAAATTTTGTTAGTATTAAAGGGAAAATGTTAATACTTCGAAGAGAAAATTTGTTAGTGTTAAGGTAATCTTGCTACTTCTGTCAGAAAACTTGTTATCATAACGAAAAATTGTTCCTTCTAAGAAAAATTTGGTATCAGTGAGAGAAAACATTTTACTTTTAATAGATAACTTGTTATTATTGTTGAAAAAATTGTAACTTTTAAGTGAAATTTATTATCATTGACGGAAATGTTGGTGTTATTAGAAAAAATTAGTTATGTTAAGAAAATATCTACTACTTCTAGAGAAATTTTAGGGTGTTAAGTAAAAGTTTGTTAGTATTAGGGAAAAATTTGTTACTCCGATGAGGAAATTTGTTAGTGTTAAGGAAAATTTGCTACTTCTGACAGAAAACTTGTTATCATAAACGAAAAAATTGTTACTTCTATGAAAAATTTGGTATCTTTGACAGAAAACATTCTATTTCTTACAGAAAACTTGTAATAATTAACGAAAAATTGTTACTTCTAAGAGAAATTTGATAGGGTTAAGTAAATATTTGTTAGTATTAAGGTAAAAGTTGTTACTTGAAGGAGAAAATTTTTTAGTGTTAAGGAAAAATTGCTACTTCTAACAGAAAACTTGTTATTATAAACGAAGATATTGTTATTTCTAGGAAAAAAATGGTCTCTTTGACAAAAAACTTACTACTTCTAACAGAAAACTTGTTATAACTAGCTAAAAATAGTTATTTCGATGAGAAACTTTGTTAGTGTCAAGAAAAACCTGCTATTTCCAACAGAAAACTTGTTATCATAGACGAAAAGTTTTTACTTCTAAGAAAAATATGGTATCTTTGAAAGAAAACTTGCTACTTCTAACAGAAAATTTGTTATCATTGACGAAAGAATTGTTACTTCTAAGAGAAATTTGTTATCTTTGACGTAAAACTTGGGGGTATTAGAAAAAAAAATTGTTACAGTTAATAAAAACCTATTACTTCTAAGAGAAATTTGACTGTATTAAGTAAAAGCATATTAGTATTAAGGAAATAGTGGTTACTTCGAAGAGAAAATTTGTTAGTGTGAAGGAATACTTGCTACTTCTGACAGAAAACTTGTTATCGTAAACGAAAAAAATGCTACTTCTAAGAAAAGTTTGGTATCTTTGACAGAAAGCTTGTTATCACTGACGAAAAATGGTTACTTCTAAGAGAAATATGATAGTATTAAGTAAAAGTTTGTTAGTATTGAGGAAAAAGTTGTTTCTTCGAAGAGAAAATTTGTTAGTGTGAAAAAAAAACTTGCACCTTCTGACAGAAAATTGGCTATCATAAACGTAAAAATTGTTGCTTTTAAGAAAAATTTAAAATCTTTGACAGAAAACTTGTTAGTTCTAACAGAAAATTAGTCACTCAGAAAATTAGTTCATATTTGTTGATCAGAAAATTAATCACTGATGAAAAATTTTTACTTCTAAGAGAAATTTGTTAGTTGTAACTAAAACTCTGTTAATGTTAATGAAAAAATTATTACTTTGATGAGAAAATTTGTTAGTGTTAAGGAAAACGTGCTACTTTTGACGGAAAACTTTTTATTATGAACGGAAAAAACTATACTTCTAAGAAAAATTTGATAGTTTTAAGTAGAAGTTTGTTAGTATTGAGGAAAAAGTTGTTACTTCGAAGAGAAAATTTGTTAGTGTTAAGGAAAACTTGCTACTTCTGACAGAAAACTTGTTATCATAAACGAAAACATTGTTACTTCTAAGAAATATCTGTATCTGAGACAGAAAACTTGCTACTTCTGACAGAAAACTAGTTATCATTGACGAAAAATTGTTTCTTTAAGAGAAATTTGATAGTGTTAAGTAAAAGTTTGTTAGTATTAAGGTAGAAGTTGCTACTTCGAGGAGAAAAGTTTTTAATGTCAATGAAAAATTGCTACTTCTAACAGAAAAATTGTTATCATAAACGAAGAAATTGCTATTTCTAAGAAAATTTTGGTATCTTTGAAAAGGAACTTGCTACTTCTTACAGAAAACTTGTTATCACTGACGAAAAAATTGTTACTTCTGAGAGATATGCGATATTTTTAAGCAGAAGTTTGTTAGTATTGAGGAAAAAGTTGCTATTTCGAAGAGAAAATTTGTTGTTGTGAAAGGAAAACTTGATACTTCTGACAGAAAACTTGTTATCATAAACGAAAAAATTGTTACTTCTAAGAAAAATCTGGTATCTTTGGCAGAAAACTTGCTACTTCTTACAGAAAAATTATTATCACTGACGAAAAGTTGTTGCTTCTAAGAGAAATTTGATAGTGTTAGGTAAAAAATTGTTAGTATTCAGGTAAAAATTGCTACTTCGAGGAGAAAATTTTTTAGTGTTAAGGAAAACTAGCTACTTCTGACAGGAAACTTGTTATCATAAGCGAAAACATTGTTACTTCTAAGAAAAATGTGGCATCTTTGGCAGAAAAACTTGCTACTTCTTACAGAAAACTTGTTATCACTGACGAAACATTGTTACTTCTAAGTGAAATTTGATAGCGTTAAGTAAAATTTGTTAGTATTAAGGTAAAAGTTGCTACTTCGAGGAGAAAATTTTTAAGTGTTAAGTAAAAATTGCTACTTCTAACAGAAAACTTGTTATCATAAACGAAGAAATTGTTATTTCTAAGAAAAATTTTGTAACTTTGACAGGGAATTTGATACTTACTGAAAACTTGTTATCACTGACGAGAAAATTGTTACTTCTAACAGATATTTGATAGTTTTAAGTAGAAGTTTGTTAGTATTGAGGAAAAAGTTGTTACTTCGTAGAGAAATTTGATAGCGTTAAGTACAAGTTTGTTAGTATTAAGGTAAAAGTTAATACTTCGAGGAGAACATTTTTTAGTGTTAAGGAAAAATTGCTTCTTCTAACAGAAAACTTGTTATCGTAAACGAAGAAATTGTTATTTCTAAGAAAAATTTGGTCTCTTTGATAGAAAACTTGCTACTTCTAACAGAAAACTTGTTATCACTGTCGAAAAATTGTTACTTCGATGAGAAAATTTGTTAGTGTTACTTCTGAGAAAAATATGGTATCTTTGACAGAAAACTTATTATCATAGACGAAAAAGTTGTTACTTCTAAGAAAAATTTGGTATCTTTGACATAAAACTTGCTACTTCTTTCAGAAAATTTGTTAGTTCTAACGAAAAATTGTTATTTCTATGGAAAATTTGGTATCATTGACAGAAAAATTGTCACTTTTAAGAGAAATTTGTTATTTTTGATGGAAAAGTTGGTGCTATTGGAAGAAACTTTCTACTGCTAATAAAAAAAACTGTTACTTCTAACAAATTGTGTAAATATTAAATGTGAATTTCTTATGTTTTAAGTATGTTTCATGTCACTCGAAGACAAGTAGAAAAAAAAGCTGAAAAATATATCATGTTAAAAAAATTTAAAAAAAAACTTCAAAAAAGTATAAAAAATTGGGGGAGGGGGGTGCTTTGGGTTCTTGAGCGGGGAAATGGAACCAAACCATCAGAAGAAATTGTGTGTTCAGTATGCATCTTAAATCTTCATGGTATGCATTTTCTCAGGATGATACCGTAAATAATGCCCCGAACCAGGTCACTGTTAACACGCATTAAAAATCCAATTTATTAATCGAATGTGCAAGTAACTTGTTACGATACTGTGCCGCTTAACATCAAATGGTCTGTGTCTGCTTGGAATGATAGCCCGCTTGTAGGGTGAACAATAAAAATCCTTACATCCATAAACATAAAGCATCCATACAATAAAAACATTAAATAAAACATGGAATGATAGCCCGCTTGTATGGTGAACAATAAAAATCCTTACATCCATAAACATAAAACATACATACAAAAAAACATCATTAAAACATGGAATGTTATCCCGCTTGTATGGTGAACGATAAAAACCCTTACATCCATTAACATAAAACATCCATACAAAAAAACATCAAATAAAACATGGAATGGTAGCCCGCTTGTATTGTGAACAATAAAAATCCTTACATCCATAAACATAAGACATCCATACAGAAAAAAACATCATTAAATAGAATTGTGTAGATATTAAATGTGAATTTTTTATGTTTTAAGGATGCTTCATGTCATTCTACGAGATGTAAAAAAAATTTGAAAAAAAACATGTAAAAATTTGTTTTTAAAGTATAAAAAATGGGTGGAGGGGGTCCAAAAAGTTGGAGGGGGCCCCTTGGAGGTTGGGTAGGGGACCTTACAACACTTCTAATGCTACTTGTGTAATATAGAGAATACCGTCGAGAACCGCTCAAATATCTAGGAGATCTAAAAAAAATATACCATGTTAAAAAAAACTTAAAAAAATTATTAAAAAAACGGGGGGAGGGGGCCCAAAAAAGTTGGAGGGAGGGGGCCCCTTGGAGGCTGGGTTAGGGAAACTTACAAAACTTCAAATGCTACTTTTGTATTATAAAGAACACCGTCGAGAACTGCTCAAATAAAAAATAATATGTATCTCTTAATATAGTTAGCATTCCCTGAGATGCCTTACCTTTTTCGTTTCTACTTCTTCCAAATTTACCCCCTTAAATGTCTCAATCTGTTTCGCCCAAATAATCCCTAAAATGTTGATTAATTTGTTTCGCCCAGATAATCCTCTAAACGTAATTTCTGAATGTTCCTTTTGTTTTGGCATCCCTGCGCTGTCACATTTAAAATTTTCAGGAGACCATTTCCCGCGTTAAATATATTCAATCTGTCTTGATCTCGTTTGAATTTCTGAAAATGTATCTAAGGTGTTCCTAGTTACACTACTAAGGCTTCGAAAGAATATTAATATTTATCTCTCAGGCCAAAGAAAATGAAGCCTTTTAGTTTCTTAGTTCCCCTAATGATACATTAGAATTCCCCGTCGATTATGCAAATCAATTTCCCAGAAATCTAGTCACTTCTGTCTGTATCCATTAGGCTTAGAAACATCGAACAAGTTGAGCAACAAACAGAACAGAACTATGAAACAACATTAAAACATATAACCATCAAACAATATAACCATCAAACCATATAACCATCAACAAACAGAACCATGAAATAATATCAAACCATCAAACCATATAACCATCAAAACATATAACCAATAAACCATATAACCATCAAACAGGTCTAGAAAGAGGTGTGGTCTTGTACCGTTGGACTCGATTATAGATGGCAGCAGACGGTCCCCGTAGCACTGGCACTGTCATCGCTACTAGCACTAGCCATTTCAGTTTCCAATTGAATGGGCCCTTCTTGAAGTTTCTGAAACATCGCTTTCTATAAAAATCTTATATGCCCCCGGAGCATAACTTACAACCCTTATTCTGAGGGATGTTTCTGTGTGGGGGGGGGGGGGGTGTCATCCTTAGAGACCTAATTTCCAAAACTTTCAACTACGTTGAATAAAATGGCTATCTAAAAATTTTGATTGTATGTGTTTGGGGAAAAGGTTGGTATGAGAGGGGGGTTTGTTGCCCTCAAATCGCTTTCGACTATTAAAAAGGACACTAGCCCTTTAAATTTCCAATCTAATGAGCCCTTTTTCAAATTTCTAAGACAAAGATTTCAATAAAAACCTTATATGCCCCCAGGGCATACCTTATAACCCTTGCCCTGAAGACTCTGGGGGGAGTGTCCTGCTCAAAGGTAAAACTTCCTGAACTTTAAACAGCGTGGAACAAATTGGCTATCTCAAAATTTTATTGGATGTGTTTGGGGAAATGGTGAGCGTGGAAGGGGTGTTAGTTGCCTTCCAATCACTTTCGACTATTAAAAAGGGCACTAGCCATTTCAATTTCCAATCCAATGAGCCCTTTTTGAAATTTCTATGACAGCGCGTTCTATAAAAACCTTATATGTCAACGGGGCATAACTTACAACCCTTTGCCCTGAGGGCTGTGGGGGGGATGTCATTCTCAAATACATAATTTTCAGAACTTTCAACTACGTTGAACAAAATGGCTATCTTAAAATTTTGATTGGATGTGTTTGGGGAAAAGGTGTGCGTGAAGGGGGGGGGGGGGGGGTTAGTTGCCCTCCAAT